>JALPQI010010259.1:0-44959 GCA_025490895.1 Thaumatotibia leucotreta | reverse complement strand
AGTTGTATTTCTTAAGTAGTAACACCACTATGTATAATATTAGATGCCACATACCACGGAAAAAATACCGAAGTTCACCAACACTAGAGGTGGGATTTGAACCCCCCATCCTCAGTCATATGATATCTAATACTTAAATAATTTTGAAAATAACTCCATTTGAACTGACTTTTCAAGGATCACAATTTTAAAAGATTCATATCAACTGAATATCTACAGATTCCAGATCGAAGTTTTCATATCATTCTCGTATTATTTGTGTCATTATCATGTCAGCAATAAAACTTATCTCGTTCCCATTTCTGTTATATTTTCTCAGATCTTATAAGATTGACTTGTGGTGAACAAGGGGCAATCCACAAATCCCTCCTAATTCCTTGTGGAACTGTATGCCCCGGACGAAATAGGAAATTTATCGATCACCAGAGCTCGCGTTCCCGTTGGTTGAACGAGTTTTATTGGACACCAATGTATGTTGACCTATAGCTCAGTTATTTCAACAGCCTCTCAACACCGTCCCCAAATGACGGTGCAACGACCGTCCCACCCTTGTGGGATGCGACCCGGTCACAGCCTGCAGTAGCGGAAACGCGGGAGCAGCCACACATACTCCAGGAGGAGTATCGTTTGTATATTCAGTTCAGCTCAGTTACCACATTCACGAACGGTAAGGTGTTTGGGATCTATATCTGGATCCCTAACGTTTTTTGACCTATTTTGGCTACCAACCAAACATGGCACAAAAATTTGTATGGAAATTGTATACATGCTATAGCACGTCTGTCACTGGACCTATTGATAGATGATGGTGGTTAAGGATGCATACTGCTACAGCATACGACTGCTATAGAATAACTGCTTTGTTACTCATTAGGTACTTTGTCAGGATTTGGATATATATCATCATCATGACAGACTGCTGATTTTAGGCTTCCCCCAAAGATTACCACAATGACCGGACCTGCGTCACCCTCATCCAGCGGACTCCTGCGACCGTCACCAGGTTATCAGTCCACCTTATAGAAGGCCTATCTACGCTGTGCTTACCGGTATGTGGCTGCCAAATGTTTGTCACTTTCGGCTTTATAAATCGGTATATCTATTAAGACTGAATTGTATAAACGATACCCATCGGCTTGATAAGGTAGGAGACGTTGGGTTTCTAAATAAGTCTAATGTCGTGGCTACGACATTGGTCTAAGGTGACCGGCTTAGCGGAAAACCATACGTGCGAGTACCCATACCGGTATCCCATTCCAACTCATGGATTCGCTAGCCGCTGGTCCCCTTAGACCAATGTCGTGGCCGGGACATAAGGGGATAAGCGGGATGGGTACGAGAGGGAGCACCATACGTTTTCCGCTAATGCCGCTTTATTAAGATGTATAATTATACTGTTTTGTTGTATTATTATAAAATTAGTCCACATGAGTTTGTTACTGGTTCTTCTCAGGAACGGTGTAAGGTTTGAACCAGTAGTAGTTTTTTTTTTCTCGATTGATAATGTCAGACGATTCGAAAATTCTTATTAATAAGCTTACTTGAATAAAGAATAGTTTGACTTTGACTTTGACTTGACCAATGTCGTGACCGGGCCTTAAGTCTGAGTAGACACTCAAGCGGTGGGGCGTTTGGCAAGGCGTCCATGTAAAACAAATGCTAACGTATGTGCGTGGTCCGACTGTGCGCTGTTTATATTCTTGGACCTTGGACGCTCAACGCGCCGCTACCCGCCTCGCAGGAGCGCCGCTAGATGCTCGCCACTGAGGCCTTACGCCGCGGCCACGACATCGGTCTAAGGCGACCGGCTTAGCGCAAAACGTATGGTGGTCCCTCTCGCATCCATATCGGCATCCCGCTCCAACTCATGGATTCGCTCGCCGCTGGTCGCCTTAGACCAATGTCGTGGCCGGGGCATTAAGGCCGGGGCATTAAGACCCGGTCACGACATTGGTCTGAGGCGACCAGCGGCGAACGAATCCATGAGTTGGAGCGGGATGCCGATATGGGAACTCCCTCTCGCACGTATGGTCTTCCGCTAAGCCGGTCGCCCTAGACCAATGTCGTGACCGGACTTTTACACAAAGCGAGCTAGACTTGCGATCTCGGGTAGCTATCGGAGTGAGGTACCCCAGTGCCGCTTCGTGGAAAATGATTTATTTTTAGGAAATTGTTTGCCTGATGCGGCACTGAAATATTTTACGACGACGTCTGTTATTTAATGCAATAAGTCAAAAGTGTATTGAGAACCGATCGGGTTTGCTTCTTGCACAATGTAACTGGAATAAAACTTTCGTGTAACGGATATTTTTACAAAATAAAAATTTTAAGCGAAAATGGGTTATTTAACTTATGAAGTATGAAGCAGTTAATTTGTTGATTAACTTACTTATTAATTAATGCCAAACTTAGCAAGCCGCTAGGTATTGTTTGTTCGTTTCGGTCTTATCATAATCTCGGTCTTATAAGGGACAAACGATGTTATGTTACGAGACGTATATTTATGAATAAGGGGGTATCTAAGTGTTTTCAAGGTGGCCCCTAGCTTAATGTGCCTTATTATCTACAGTATTACTCTATAATAAATATAGAGACAGTGAAAAAAGGAGCCTTATTCCTATTAGATACTTTAATTTTCCCTCTGTCTTATTTTCTATATTTGATAAGTAACTCTACTTAAAAACTCAAGTTTTACTCTAGAAAACAATCCATAATAACAATCCATAATAAGTATAAAGTTGAAAACTATATGTACTCATGGAGTACTCAAAAGCCCGAGTCCGACTCACCACGTATTTACAATCAACGTCAAAGATACGATCACGAATTAGGTCCCAAAAATATATTTACACTTTATTGCCTTGACAGGATCATGTTAATATATTTTTGGAACTTGCACCGTAATGATATCTTAGACATCAACTGTAGGTACCAACCGATTTTTTTTTCAATCTGTATATGTAGGTACCAAACAATGAAACCCACAATTTGTATACTTTTGTTGCTTTTGAAAGCCACTTCAAACGCTTGCTCGACATTTAAATGTCAATCATTGCGTAAGCGTGGCATATGAAACGGAACGGGTTGGTACAGTCACTAGGAAATACTCGTAGTATTATATACCAGGTATCCCAATATTACGTGATTTCCGTGCCGGAAAAGCACCTACATACTATAAAACTATTTGATCCAAGTAAGTAATAATGAATCCATGGATTTTTTTATGACAAGTAGTGATTTCTAGAGTTAAGTACAGCAGACGTAGGTCTCTCCTATTAACTATGCGTATAGACGCATTTGGCGGTGTCGGTGAGCAAATGTCCATAACCGCCATGCTGGGCAAGCGGATTGGCGATCGCAGTAGGTAATGTGTCCACTATGATGAATTGATGACGCTGTTGCACATTATTAATCTTCTATCAAAGAATGGTCACGGTCAGTGACACTTCAGTCCCTTAGTTGGCTCTTATGACACCCGCGGGAAGAGTTCGGATAGTGGATAGTGACAAGTGTATTCTTACTGCCGTCACCATGCGCCCAATTAGTAATTATGTTGAAATCAAGAAAAAATCCGCAAAAATATATTACACGCTCTTAATATTACGTCCCCTTAACCTAAAGTCGAATTAATTTTACGGTGTTTGTTAATTTATTTTCCGGACAGTGTACCAACCAATGGTTCATAAATAGTACAGATAGGTCGTCATATTCAAACGAAATTCTACGTACCAGTTGAATATACTGACATCATGCATGGGACTTCCTAGTAAGTTAACTACCAATGCCAGGTATTTAATCCCGCAAATGTTCCCACTATCAACCCTCATCCCACGCCCACACTATGGGGCGAGCCTTCATCAACAACCTGATAAATCGTAAACCGTATTACAAGGAAATAAGGTCCAGTAAGGATAAGAAATGTTTTCTTAGTACTAAGAAATTAATTTACGATCATAATTTACTACAATACGCCCCCGAGAAACGATACAACAGCCGTAGTGCTACGCCGTAGCAGAAGGTCTACCACGAACTATATTCGACGTGTTTCCTCTCTATTCTGCCGTGCAATTCCTAAACCACAGTAACTGACAAAAGTCGATTTTGAGATAACAGCAAAAAACAGTTTTAAAGTAATATATTTTCCAAGATTTGATAGTTATTGAGATTTTTTTTTTGTCCAAAATGAAGCATTTAAATCATACAATAGGATAAATTAAAAAATACGTGCTTCTGCATTTTCTAAAATTAAATATGTGTTCTTTTCGAAATTCTGTGTTTGTACTGCGCTTTTAAAAACAGGGAAAAATATAACAATTACAGACACAGTAAAATGACCACTTACTGCACAAATTTTGCGTGCTTATTAGAGATAGGCGGCATTTTACAGGTTAAATTGCAGTAAAAGGGACTAGTGTACTGTAATTTATCTAGTATTTTGATTGAATTTTCATGCTACGAACTTCATTCACAGCAGTAAAATATAGTTTTTTTTAATAAAGTAATTAAAATACAAAAAAAAATTGTAACAGCATTACATAATTTTATTATTAAGAAATTCAAACACGCTTATCAAGTTTCATACCAATGTGAGACACAGAAGGATGTAAAAAACGATTTAAAAGTTACTTGGAAAACACAGTTTATTTAGGGATTTGTCGTCAATAATACAAAAATCAGACAAAAATTACCACATTTTCTTAAGAAATGAAATAACAATCAACTTAAGGTACCAGTATCGGTTGTAATCATAGCGAATAGCTCATTATATTTAACCTTACATTGATTTCAATGAGTAAGCTCACGACTGATTATGGCGTAGCACTTCTACGATTAATTTTAATAAATATCATTTCTTACGTATTCGTGTCAGTTATAAACCAAAAAGTCTTTAGAATACTGTATATTATAATACAAAACCCTATAAAATAATAAATTGTCATCAATTATGACCTATTACTACAATAGTACTCCGCTCCTGGAGTATATTTATGTATGACACGTTATAGGTTTTGTTATGTTTTTTTGGAAAAAACTAGGAAACAAATTTGGTTCGTTAAAGCACCCTGTTAATAAGATAAATAAATGAAACCTCTTTAGTCATAATTCTAGAACCGCCGGCCGGTTTGTGGAGGCCTTTAATAAGGCCATGACAGACAGTGTTAAACAAACATCTTGACAGGATATTACTGATGGATGATGGGATGATTATTTAGAAAATAAATTTTAATGTTCTTTTTTGTTCGGTAAATGTTTTTTTTTAATTTCTAGTGAAACTTAATTGTTTTGACGTTAAATTAAAGTCCCTTAAATATCCGTGACTAATTTAATAACACCGTATATATATTACGTAGCAATTCATTAAAGAAATGATTAAGAATTTACTTTCATATTTTATGTTTAGCTTTGAATTTAAACTAACATAAAGAAATTTGTTAAATGCATCTGGAATTACCGTAAAAGAAACTTAAACCAAAAAGTATGTAGCAATCTTATCGAATCCCAAAACAGGTAAATACAAATTTCTAAATACTCGATTATTGACCGGTATTGGCGGCATTGGTATAATTCATATGTATAATCTACTTCATACGTTACGGCGAGGTACCGCAATAAAGAACAAATGTAACAATATTATGACATAACGATGATATTTGTTGGCAAGGCATTGCTTAATAAGATTAAATGTGTACAAACTAAAGAGAAGGTTATTTTTTTGTCTTTTAAGGACCTAATAATTAGGTAATAATCAGTGATCGGTTTTTTGGATTCCCCCGGCGGGTCTCCTACAGTAACTTGGAAAATAAACTTTAATTATATTGCCATATTTCTGTTTCATAAAATATGCTCTGGTGTGTATAATACAAATTGAACTTAGTAATTCATAAGTAGGTGTGACAAAGAGTACGATTACGTTGATCGTAGTTCGCAGTAGCCCTCCAGTTATCTACTGCGTAGTAATAATAGCGCGTAGAACCGTGACGCATGTAATTATAACATTTTGAGGTAAAAGTAACTTAAAATATTCATTCAATTATTATTCTGACATTCTGTCTAGTTGGATAAATGTTATCAAATGATTCATTTATTAAGAATCTTCGAAGTCGATTTTTCTATTCCTGTCCTGAAACTACTCGCTTCGTTCGTATTTGCTGTTTACACATACGTGCTTTCATCTATGGAATTACAGCTTTGCAGACAGGGTCATTACCGACTGAGCTACGGAGGCCGTCAAACTACCTATACACTTGTCAATAAGATTCTTATTTCGAACATACTTCTAGGTATGGAATATAATCTTTATCTGCATGACGTATTAGTTATGCGGTATTGCACTATCCCCGACGATATGTCAAAGTTTTGTTGTACTTAGTGACATGGTGCCCACTGTCCATATAATTCTAGATCTGCGATCATATACAGGGTGGAACGGAACGACAGCCTTTCCCGCTACCGACCAAATCTACCAACCATTACGATGAACTTTCATTATGGGACCAACATCGAAAACGTTCATGGAAAATTGACTTTTCCATACTATTGAGCTCTAACTAATCAGTCACTTTGTATGGGGGTTAATTTTTTTTAAAGATATTTCGACGTTGGTACTATACTGAAAATTTATCGTAATGGTTGGTAGACTCGGTCGATAGCGGGAAAGATCGTCGTTTCGTTCCATCCTGTATAACATGGACGTCTAACGCCAGCTCAAAAATGCCCCCAAAAACAATTGTTCAATTGTGCCAAGATGGGCAGGACATAGCCCTTTTCTTAACGCCGCACATATTTCGGCGCAGCATCCTTAACAAATGTTTGTAGAATATAGCCAATCAAAACTTTGACGGACCAATCACAACTACTTTTAAACAGCGGTTTAAGTTTTTATAGGTTGATTTTGAATTCATTACCGTGATGCATTGAAAAGGGAATGACACTTGTCAACTAAAATTCAGGATCGTTTTTGAAAGGCAATGTAGTATGGCGTGCGGCTTCCATGTTTTATTTGTTCGTAGTTCTAGATTTATTTAGACTCTAGTTTTCATAAAGTCAAAAAGTAAATTTCATAACATTCTAAAATGTAATGCACATTTAAACGCTACGTCCACAGAACTAAAAACAAAGGCACATTTCAACATGCAACTGTGATTGAATGTAGGTGCATGCAGGTTCGCCTTATAAAAAGCCTAGTTTTGTATTCCATTTGCTTGACAAACATCACTCTCACAATAACCACAACAAAATAGGGATCTAGTTATTAAGTAAATAGCCAAAACTGCAATCAAACATTTCTTTGACACCTTATTGGTATCTACCTAAGCATGTCTTTACACTCAGGCAGGCAGAAATTACGTAATTAGTTAATTTTGACTTATCCTCCTGCCGCCCAAACAAAAAAATTCGCCAGTGAATATTGAATTATTAGTGAAGGAAATAGAATAGAATTTCATTTGTTTATGGAGACTTTACGACACGTGTCGTAAGAGTCGACTAAGGGATTGAAGTGTCACTGACCATACTTGATTAAAGATTGATGATGGGCAGCAGCGTCATCATAGTGGACACATTACTGCGATCGCCAATCCGCTTACCCAGCGTGGCGATTGTGGGCATTTGCCTCCTAATGCGTCTATACGCATAGTTAATAGGAGAGGCCTACGTCCAGCAGTGGACTATCATAGGCTGATGATGATGATGATGATGATGATGATGGAGACCTTTTAATAGGTCTTTGGGCGGCAGGAAACTAGGGCTGCATTTTTTTAATATAATTGTGTGTATAATTCGTGTGCCACAGGCGATACAAGAAATACTAAATCGTGTTAAATTTTAGTTTTCGCTTTCAGCTCGTGCTCCAATTTATACGGTACGACTCGTTCGTTATTTTTTTCTTTGCTATCCTTATACACAATGTTAATCGTATCGTTCGATCTGTCGTTCATAAACGTTACAAATTCCCACTATCATCTATATATATAAACGGCAATGTCCTGACTGACTGACTGACTGACTGACTGACTGACTGACTTAAATCAACGCACAGCCCAAACCGCTAGTCCTAGAGAGTTCAAACTTGGCATTTAGATTCTTTATAATGTCTAGAGGCGCACTAAGAACGGATTTTTGAAAATTCCTCTCTTAAAGGGGTTAAATGGGGGGTTAAAGCTTGTATGGGGAAACAAGATTAGTTGGGCTATTTTATTCGAAACTTCACAGGAATGTTTTTAAAAATAAATAAGTAAACACGTGTTTCAGGTTTTTTGAAAATTCATTCCCTATGGGGGTTAAATGGAGGGTTAAAGTTTGTATGGGGAAATAAGATTAGTTGGGCTATTTTATTCGAAACTTCACATGAAGGTTTTTAACAATAAATAATTAAACATGTGTTTCAGGTTTTTTGAAAATTCATTCCCTATGGGGGTTAAATGGAGGGTTCAAGTTTGTATGGGGAAATAAGATTAGTTGGGCTATTTTATTCGAAACTTCACAGGAATGTTTTTAATAATAAATAAGTAAACACGTGTTTCAGGTTTTTTGAAAATTCATTCCCTATGGGGGTTAAATGGAGGGTTAAAGTTTGTATGGGGAAATAAGATTAGTTGGGCTATTTTATTCGAAACTTCATACGAATGTTTTAATAATAAATAAGTAAACACGTGTTTCAGGTTTTTTGAAAATTCATTCCCTATGGCGGTTAAATGGAGGGTTAAAGTTTGTATGGGGAAATAAGATTAGTTGGGCTATTTTATTCGAAACTTCACATGAATGTTTTTAACAATAAATAAGTAAACACGTGTTTCAGGTTTTTTTGAAAATTCATTCCGAAAATGGATGTTTATGGATGTGGGTTAAATGGAAGGTTAAAGTTTGTAAGGAGGAACCAGATTCGTTGGGCTATTTAATTCAAAACGTCATAGAAGTGTTGTTGCCAATGAAGAAGTAGGTACTTATCTACATACCTCTACCATGTTATATAGTACGCTACGAACAAATAAAACATGGAAGCCGCACGCCATATTAAATTGCCTTTCAGAAACGGTCCTGAATTTTAATTGACAACTGTCACCCCCTCTTCAATGCATCACGGTAATTATTTTCAAATAAAAACTTAAACCGCCATTTAAAAATTGTTGTGATTGGTCCATCAAAGTTTTGATTGGCTATATTCTATTAAACATTTGTCAAAGTTGTTGCGCCGAAATATGCGCTGTGTTAAAAAAAGCGCCATGTCCTGCCCATCTTGGCACAATTGAACAATTGCTTTTGGGGGCATTTTTGAGCTGGCGTTAGACGTCCAATATTATGGATGTTATAGGTATATGGTCGCAGATAGTACGAGTATTTTACCTCGAGTACTTGTATTATAAGAGAAAAGGACGAAGCCGGTGGCGGATTTCATTATTGTTTTTTAGGAGGGTGAATATCTGAGAATTTCAACCGTCTAATTTTGGTGGCATCATTTTTGCCGAAATTTCTAAACGATATACTTCGCCATTTGTATAAGGTATCGTGCCTCCTTAAAATGACAAAGTAGCACATTGTAACGAATAGAAACTTCGACAAAAATGATGCTACCAAAATTAGGCGGTTGAAACGCTTATATATTCACCCAGGAAATGACGATGCCTGCGTTGCTAATTTTATTTCGTGTAGTTTATTTGCAATTAAGTATTTAATTATGTCATACTAATATGCTGTTCAATGAAACATACTTCAGACAGAATGTAATAAGGTAATATTCTACTTCGGTTTAGGAAAGGTAAAAACTGCGATCCCACACAGAAACGAACGGCTATCAAAGTAGGTTTTGGGTTAGGTTAGAACTGCGACCCCACATAGAAACGAACGATTATCAAAGGAGGTTCAGGTTCGGTTTTTACATTTTTTTTCATAGAAGTCCAAAACCTACGCGTGCGAAGCCGCGGGCAAAAGCTAGTATAATATATACATGAGCCCATATGGGCCTCAGGCCTCAGCGAACATCGCCAATAATTGCTACAAACGAAAACGTAATTTTGCGAACTAATTACAACACGTAAAGCGCTCGCTTTACTCCAGTGGGCTATGATGATTGAGATTGTATCATTTATCGTAAACGTGTGTCATTTTTGCACTTATTTCGTTAGGCTATGAAAGCCTCCTTATTCACAAAAGACGATTTAATAGCTCGAACATCGTAATAGAGGAACCGTTTCTTTCAACCACTCACGTGCTTTAATACATTTTTGCGATAGACTCGATTGCTACATAAAATAAGAGTATGACATGTAGGTATAGTCAATTTCAAATACGTAGGCCCGATGCCACTCGAAACTTTAGCCATTTAATTGGTCCACTACAAATTAGCACGTGTCGTACACCGATGTATAGGTACATAAAATGTCACACCACAAAAGGGTCTGGCCCAGTATCTTTTGCTGCCACTGATCCTATTGTTGACGCTTAATGAATTTGTCAAGAGGAATCGGGCCTTCGTACTTGAAATGGACTTTACAGCTACATGAAGCATGTCAGTGGCTAAGCAGCTCGAGTTTCTCTGAATAAAAAGTGGGATCTTGTTGTTTTCCTTTTTTATTTTTTTATAGTGTTAAACCGCTAAATCTGTTGCCCAACTCAAAACACGAGGCTAGAACGATTGTTCTCATTTATTTTTTAGCATAACGTGGAGAGCAAGGAATATTTTAATGCAGAGAAGTTCCCGTCAAAATTAACTTTTCACAGACACTGTCAAGTTAGCTAGCTTAAAATAATAAGCGTTAAGAATACCTGGCCTGCACTCGGTACACTCGCGAACTAAATTCGTTTGTCCGGGTCAGGGGTGAAAGAACTCTTGCGTGATCAAGCTGTGTGGCGAACTGCAATGCCTGTGATGTACGAAAGGTGTGGTTAATGCTTTTGGCACTAAGGACGTCATTCCATGCAATTTTGCTTGCAGGCTATACGAAAGTCTAGGAGCTAGGAGCACAACCTCGGGAATAATTCAATACTGCGTAAGTAGCACTCATAAATACTGCGTATCTACAACGGCAAATCCGCGTAAGTGGCGTTGGTTAATACCGCCGATCTAACAAATATTGCCATAATAAGATATTCCGCCGCCAAATGTTAAATCCATGTTGGAATATATTCGTTCAAATACTTATAAAGTAGATTTTTGTGTTGATCCCCGATGAAAAGTAAGACTTGTGATGTTGGTACCAAATGAAGATATATAAAGATAGATCGGATGGATACAAAATATATCGACAACCACGATCAAGGAATGTAATGTGTGTAATGTAATAAATAAACAAATAAAGCCCACACCGGGATTCAAGCCTCCAGCTTCGTAAGCACTACCAACTAAGCTATGGAGGCTGTATCGAAATCTGTCAACTTCGTTAGATTTTTTCATCACGATTTGATGAATCTATCCATAAAGAAACTATGAAAAAAAAACAACAGATGTCTTTGCACTGATAAAACTAGTACGTTGCTAATGGAGTTTGACCACTTACAAATAAAATACCCAAACTTAGTGATCGGGCTAAAACACTAATCCAAGATAATAAGGATTCCGGAAAGACCTCTTAAGCCCTCTTACTCGTTTTCCTAACAACTTAATCTCACCTCGATCTTATTTATTATGTCTTATTTGCCTTGATCTTAATACGTGCAACTTGCTGAAGACATATTTTTCAATATATATGGTATTTTTTAAGCTTATCATGGGACTAAGTCGATTTGTGTAAGATGTCCCAATATATTTATTTATTATTATTACTATCCTTTTGTCTTATTTAAATATTTATCAAACGGGTTACTCACGTAATTTAAGTCGATAATTGCTCGACATGTTTCGATCCATTCGGAGGATCCTCATCATGGACCGCGACCAAAGCCCGACGTATATCCTCTAAATGGATCGAAACATGTCGAGCAATTATCGACTTAAATTACGTGAGTAACCCGTTTGATAAATATTTAAATATGTTTGAGTCTCACGTTAGTTATAATTCCTTTTGTCTTAAACAAGTTTCTAACCTAAAAGTGTACGTTTTCTGACTTAAACTATATTCTTGATTATACCTAAATAAATCAATCTCAAGGGAATTAATAATTTTTGAATGGAATAATATATGTAGGTACTCAAATATCTTTGTACAGGCAAACGTGGCTGTTTTAGAGCAAAATAGTATATTTAGTCGTTAGAAAGTTATTTAATAAGTAAGACAACAAAAAATTTATAGGCTGAATTTATTTTCGTTAAATATAATTATAATTTAATAATTGATTGACTAATGTCAATCACCACGAGTCATAAGTAATATTATTATTTGCTCTTTCAGTATGGTAAAAAAACAACTTAAAGAAAAAACTTTTCTCAAATATTAAACTACCAACAATATACCCTTATTATCAATAATTATTGTTTGGGCGTAAGTACAATGAAACCTGTCAACTCTGAATCCCGAACAAAGTTGGGAGTTTAACGTAGTCACGAAAATTAATAACATGTTTATCAGTCGACACATACGGCACATTAATTACACAGGACTTTGGCTTAATTGACTTTGAATTAAGTTTCGGCACGTGTTGATTACAGCCACGTGATAACTTTACTTCAAATTTGTAAGCCGCTGGAATATGTAGTAACGTGTCGTGCCCAGAATCAAATTCAAATATTCACTGTTGGTACTTTACATTGAACGTCAACACTTTCAATATTAAAACTACCTCCGGTTCTAATCCTACGGCTCTGGTCCGAGAAGCTATTTCATTATTTTTTCCGGCTAGAAACTCTGTAGGGTTATTTGTTTCATACATCTATTAAATTAATATGTATAAAAGAATCTCAAACTTTATTTTAAAGAAGTTAACAATGATGTATTTACTACTAGAAAGGTGAGAAAGTTGTGAGAATTTCGAGAGAGAAAAAAAACTTCAGCAATGTAGAAGGTCTCTAAGCGGCATGGTCTTAAATATTTGTACTTAAATCAAACAATAATACATTTTAAAAAAGGAAGATTGAATTTAATTTTTCAAATCAAAACAAATGTACCTAAAGAAATGCGTTTAGCGCTTATTACCCAATCGTTGACTCTCATAAGTCATTGCTGACATAAGATGGAAGATGGTTCGTATTCAATTCGCGACGAGTACTCGTACCTTTACCTTATTTATTTACGCGGAGTCATAGCAAATAAAAGGGAATTCATTCCACCATATTAGACGACCAGAGGCCTGTTTATCAATAGCTTGTAACTTGTAATACACGCGGAAGTCTCTTTTTATCGCCATTAATTGGACAAGGACTTCCGCTTGTATTACAAGTTACAAGTGGAAGTTTCTTTTTATCGCCATTAATTAGAAAAGGACTTCCGCTTGTATTACAAGTTACAAGCTTTTGATAAACAGGCCTCAGTGGCTCGCATTTCTCAAAAGCTTGTAACTTGTAATACAAGTGGAAGTCTCCTTTTAACACCATCAATTAGATAAGGACTTCCGCTTGTAGGCATTACAAAGTTACAAGCTTTCGAGAAATAGAACATATTATTTTATTTTAACGTAATATTAGATTTGTCTCAATTGTAAATGTATTTTTACCTCAATAAACTTCAACACGTTTACCTCTATTCTCTCTATCGTAGCATATTTTACCTGAGGAGAAGTTTCATAAGTTGCGAAACTTGCATAGAAAATGTTCTCGGAAATCTCAGTTTAACAAATATTCTAATCAAGCCGTACTAGGTACATGCATTATGAGTTATATTTACTGGCTTGTTAACTTATTTACGATTTAATAGTACATTATTGCAGAGGCCGGGAAAGCGAATTTCGTGGATGAGTATTTTTTGTCGGACGAAGCGAAGCTGAGGCCGACAATTACATACGAATCCACGAAATTCTATTTCCGTCCGAGGCACATATAGGACTTTTCTCCAAACATGCAAGGAAATAAAACAAAATTTATTACAATCGATTAAGTAATTCTTCTTGCAAATTGAATAACAATTGAAAAGAAAAAATCTCTTATGATTCCCGCCTAAACTTTTTTTTAATGCATGGTCGTTCATAAAAAATAGTAACGATATCTATGGTTTCATTAAACCGTACCTACACGACCTGACACACCGAGGCGTTTGTAACTCATGATAGAACGAGACGGCCATAGATTTGATCGCCGTCTCTCGCTCTATCCAGACCAGGCGTTTGGTCGTGGCTTTAGAATTTGGCTGTATGCATTTTTTTCAAAGTCCAAAAGTAGTTTTTAAGAAGTAAAAAACAATACATTAATGGATTTTAGTACAATTTCGCGGCCGCAAAAACTGTACAATAATGAAAATCTTTTTTTTTAATTTGAGCTGGTACATAAGAAGGTACTTCGCGTTTCGTTTTTGCTACATTAATGCGAACATTTCCGAGCATATTGGAGAAAAATAATTATTTATAACACATTTTTATAAGTTCTCATGACAATATTTTCAATGAAAACTTAGTCTTAAATTCTTATGAAAATTTTCGGAAATTTCCGAGTATATTCCCGCAATTTTGAGAATGTTCTGCAACTTGTACATTGCTACCTGGGTGCTTAGCCAAGTTGCCAATCGCTAGCGCTTGCTTGCGCATCGTAGTTTTCCCTCTTTGTCGCACTAATATGAAGGAGTGACAGAGAGGGAAAACTACGATGCGCTAGCAAGCGCTAGCGATTGGCAACTTGGCTAAGCATCCTGATATCAAACTAAAGTAGCGCAAAGATATCTTCGCAAAAACGTGTGTTTGGACGATTGAAAGTATTTTCATGTTGTTGTGCGTAGATGTATTTGATCAAAATGGAGCAAGACTATTCTATCGCCCGGGGGACAACACGGCTGGCATGTGATTGCGTACTTACAAAATATTTACTTTGTAACTTTTGCCGAGTAACAGCGTCTTCAAAATAAGAAGTTTCAAAATATTCTCAACCATAATTTCCAACTTTGATAATAATTACGGAATCATTTCGTTCGTTTATTACTATTTTTATAGGTTGCGAGCTCGACTTACGACTGTAAAACACGCGATTTTAATGCCTACAACACTCCAAAATCATGTTTATTTTAGCTGTACAAATTATTTGGCGTTAGTTTTTAGTTGCTGCTACTTTATCATTTTAAATAACCTTTTTTAAATTCATTTTAGTAACAAGCATTTCAGCAAGACTAATCTACATCACGCAATTTTAATGCATGCTAATCGTGCGTTTTTCAAATGAGTAGGTAGGTATACGATTTATTTTTACGTCGTTTATCAAAACTACAAAAGGCTAATCTTGGTCATCAATTTAATCGAATGCTTTTTAAGCCAAACCTGATGTCCTCACGCAGTTAGTTCGTTGAATAATTGGTACACTAGGAAGTTTATTAAAGTTTTGCACGTCCACTGTGCTCCAGACATAAGCAGAACTCACCAATCTTCGTACATCGGTCGCGAGGGAGGCCTCTGTTAATTTATAGACTTCGGATATCCGGAGATAGTGCCACCTAGCCACTAATTTACCGTCTTTAGAGAATACGCTCATTTTATCGTAGTTAACAAAGTTAAGAATAGTTGGGGAACAATGCGAGTGTTTTTGGGAACAATATGGCTAAAGAAGAATGGATTTTCTTTTTTTTAACGTTGGGACAACGCCTTCATGTCAAGTATATTGTGTAGGCCTACTGCGCACTTCCACAATATTTGAAGTATCTGTTTCTGTAATTCTAGCAAAGGCATCAGTGGAGCAAATGAGACAGATGTTAGTAATTTACGATGTTCTTTATTGATCCTTTAGAGCATGAAGAACTAATCGTTAGTATTTATAGAATATTTAAAACCATCCACGATGCCAGCACCATATTGTGATGGCACACCGCGGGATTGCCTTTCATTTAGGTAAAGTTATCATTTAAAACAAAGATATAGGTATAGGTACTAGCAGACTGCATTGAATGGATTGTGTCATACATAAGTTACATTTCATTTGCAATCTTTATGCCCAAAACTTCACTTCTAACTAGTATAATGTAACGAATGTTTAAATCTATCTTACATGACTACTTAGTACAGGTACAAAGGTTGATTGATCCGAATACGTAGTTGAGCTTGACTATTTAAAGTCTAGGAAAAACAGACGCGGGTATATTACTTATTCAGAATACACTTAAAAGGTCGCATAGAAAAAGTGACAGAACGCGTAACTACCTTTGTCAGTACCTATCCGTGTAACATTTACCTACTTCACCTTCGTCTTATAAATTATTCTATACTTTGCCGAAGTTTATATTTATTTAACTGAAAGCCCTAAGGTTTTAGAGGCCTAGATCCAAATCTAGGATACATTATGGTTTATAAATATATTCCATTTTCGTGTTTTGTCTCCGTCTTCCAGAATCATCTTCATATGGCCTTGATGTTATTAAATATAGGCTAGAAAATGTTTTGGATACTTTCGAATATTACTGCTATATTATCAACCCTCAAGTCCACTTTGGTAGGTACAAACTTTATTGCTAGTTTATTGATATTCGTCAATGGAATATTGTAATGAAACCGCTGTCTGCTGACGGTTGACCGCTGACCACTTTATTATAGCTGAATGCTTACTTGTAATAAATTTTATTGTACAAATATTTGGGAACAAATTTCCATAAATATTATAGTTTTAATTTTGTATATTTTTGTTGCTTATAAATAAACTATCCATTAACATTTTTTTATGGAACATGGCTTCTAATATCACTACTTTATACTTATGTGAAATTTTAAACCGTACGACGACTTGATCCGACACTATATATAAAAATCGTAAAATACCTGATTGGGTATCTTTGGTTCCTTGGAGCATGGGACGGATGTTGATTTAGAATACTACTTTATAGACACACTGCAGACTGCTTTCAACGAACTTTGCAAGAGGTCGAAGCGGCAGAAAATGCCAATGTTTTAAAACGTAGTATGTATTTTTTTTACCATTTGGTGTAAAAGTTGTACGTTTATGGATTACTGAATTTACTGACGATTTTGTCGCGAAATTAGATTATCTGCTGGACGACGGCCTCTCCTATTGACAATGCATATGGACGCACTAGGAGGTAATGCTCGTAATCACCACGCTGGGCAAGCAGAGTGGCGATCGTAGTAGTGTGTCAGGAAACGCCGCGCTACCAAAGGAGGTACTTGGTAATTTCACTTACGTAAAATTATTATGGAAATAGCAAATCCTTATTGACCAATGTGTATAAGATAGTGCCGATGCAGATGATGTAGTATAACATGGTTAGAAGCAATAAAATTACCATGTGACTAAGCTAAGTAACGGTCAAATTAATTATTATCACGGACATTCATCATAGGTTTGAAATTGTTTTCCAACTTACAGCCAATAAGTTTTTTGCTCAGCAGAAACTTGAACTAAGTCCATTTATCTTCACTTTTTACAAATCATTAATTCTCGTACAGTCAAGTCACAAACGGGATTTGGAGAACGTTTGGGCATTGAAATTTTACTTGTGATAAAAAAGGGTAAACTCTTTTGTTTTCTACTTTTACTTACCTAATTGATAAAAGCAATTCATAGATAGAGCATTAAAAGTTCATAATCATAAATCGTAAATTTGAAAAATAAACCAGCAAATTCATTTGTTTGGATTGAATCTATGATTAAGTTTTTGTTTGTATTGTATTTTATCACCGTTCTAATAATAATGCATGCATGCATCAGCCTATGATAGTCCACTGCAGGACGTAGGCCTCTCCTATTAACCATGCTATACGCATTAGGAGGTAAATGCCCATAATCGCCACGCGGGGTAAGCGGATTGGCGATCGCAGTAATGTGTCCACTATGATGACGCTGCTGTCCATCATCAATCTTTTATCAAATAATGGTCAGTGACAATTCAATCCCTTAGTCGACTCTTACGACACCCGCAGGAGGAGTTGGGCTGGTGACAAATGTATTCTTACTGCCGTCACCACACGGCTAAATAATAAATTGGCATTACCTAAGCCTCAGAACATTTTCAAATTTTTCAACACCGCATCTACGAGTAGTACGCGAAGGTACGAGTTACTTATTCACTAAACGTGTTCCGATTCGATCTAACTTTTAACAACTCCGGACATGAACTGTCGACCAACTAGTCCCAAAGAACACGCAAGTTTGAAACTTTACGTTGACAGATACTACACCGTGCCGAGCATAGCGCGAGACAGTGTTAATATTAATATACGACTACTTGGACTACTTACACAAATCGACCTAGTCCCACGGTAAGCTCAATTAAGGCTTGTGATGTGGGGGTACCAAGCTACGATATATATTATACATTCTAAAGTGGAATCCTGAGCGTAATGAAGGATTCAAGCGTTAACGCCCAAGACGAAATAATTTTGATACCGTGTGATACATACTGCTTTTCACACCACCTATGAGAAAAATAAAAGATATATCACATGTTTAATATTTACGCAAATAATCGATTCTGAAGAAATTTTTATTAATTATGAACGTACTTGTTTAAGTGTTTTCATATTTTATTGTATTTTTTTAGGCTGGCAATAGAAAGTCCTTGAACAGAAAAGTGCCACTTTGATCCCTCCTAGCCCAGCAGGGAAGAAAAGACCCGTATTCGAATAGGTGCCTTATAGTAAAAGTTCTTGGTAACGAGTATAAGGTAGTGGCTTGAACGCGAGCGGAGGCGGCGAGCGGACGCTTACCGCCCCGCTACCCCCTTCTATCCAAGCAGTGTCAATACACACAGTACAAGGTATAACTTATGTTAGATTTCGAGGCTCAGAACGGTAACGGTGTAACGCAACTCTTCATTAAGCCTTTATTAACCTGTTTATGACGGATCTTCGTACCCTGATAGTTGGGAATCGAAAACGGTACAAACTTTGTAAGCCAATTATTATACTTATTAACTAGGGAAAATATTATGAGTTTGATATATAAGGTGTTTTCAAATTAGTTACCGGTACCTTAGGGTAGACCTAGATACATCCTTCATCATTTTCTTTCGAAAAAAATCGCCTTGTATGGCATACAAAGCAGTCCCACCGTCAGATCACCATTTCATATAAAGTGTTTTTTTTTTTGAGATTTCGATACGTATCCTATTTGTTCGGTTATCATGAACACATGCAAATCCTAAGGTATCGGTGACTCATTCGAAAACATTTCTAAGTACTATCTTTTCTGAAAGTTTTAGGTTATTTCGATTTCACCGATTGAGGTACAGATTGAAGGGAAGATTTCAGGCTTGGAATAAATCCTAGAAGGACAAATAAAAACGGAAATTAGGACCCTTCTTTAATTTTCTGCCAATTTTCCACTTTCGATATGAATTTTGAATATGAATAAGCTTTTGATATGAATATGTCGTGCGTGAAAACTGGCATTCAAAAATTATCGGAAATTAACTATTAGCCTGTATTTACACGTGTGAATAACAAGAGAACTTAAATAAAAGCTGGTAAAATAAACCAATGATAGATGAGCGAAATTCGCTGGCATTCACTAAAACAACTAGTTTGGAGTTTTGTTCCACAGTTTGTTCAAGTAATGAATTTCCGACTGGAACAAACACCGTTATTTAAAACTAAATTGCAAGGCTATCGGAAACTTTTGGATTTCTTTTTACGAATTGTTAACAACATGTCCCAACTCGTTTTTGTAAACTGAGAATGTTTCATTAACTACGTCCACGGAAAATTGGAATATATAATAGAACACGAGCTATGTATATATTATATAATACCATCACTATTTATGTAATAAATATTTATGATTATTTGCGCCAGTAAAATCAATTGTAATTCAAATTTTCGAACATTAAGTTAATAAAATATAGCAATGAACGTTTTCATAGAACATTTCGATCGATAATCCGATTAGCGATTCATATTTTTTTATAAAGGACTTACCTATGACGTTGACATACAATTGTGTGAAGTGTGGAGTATTGACAAATATAACATGATGGTTAAAAGCCTGCGACGACCCAAGGCTGCCTGGGTTATGTTTAAAATGAGAAATAATTATTTATAAAAGGGAAAGCTTTCTTACATCTCGAATGTTAAACTTTATTTTGTGCATGAAATTAATATATTGGTTCCTTTATAAAATAAATAATTGAATACATATTTTCTGACTTTGTGAATATCCGGCTGGATTTGTGTGAATTCACCAGACAAATTATCTGTAATGAAATCTAAAGCCTTATTCACTCGATCTCGCATCGAAAATTTGAAGTTGATTAAATAAAATGAATTATTCTTTGAGCATCTATTTTTGATTTGATTATTTGAAAGGAAATATCAACAAATGGCTTTAATTAAATTTTCACCGCCAAAAGATTTAAATATTATGAAAAAAAGTACAAAGGAAAGTAACAATTTTTATGGAAATCGGTTTATGAAAATCGCTTCAGGATAAAATGGTTTTCTTAAAATCGTCTTCAAAAATCCACTTTAGGTACTAGATAATGGCCTATCCCATGACGACAAGATATCCTTTTTTTTATGAAAGGCAATTTGGACGCGTTCGGATTTGCAACTTCAATCAAATCGTTGTGAAGGTACTGTTTTCTACGATATCTTCCTATACGAGTAGAAGTTGCTCTTCTGATCGTTTGAAGACTGAAGTGATTTTATCATACTGCTGCGTTCATTCAGATTGTGCCATATTTTTATCTGATCTAGTGTCATTTATTATTAGATTTTTTTAATGGCACTTCAATAAAATCACACACATGGTTAATTGGTTATCCATTCCATTGCTTCAAGCAACTGTGGTTGCGAGCTGTCAATCTTATTTGTGTGTAGACTATAGGTTGTCAAATACAAAGCAAGTGAAAGAATATTACACCTAAAACCAGCAAAACGTTAACAATAGCAGAGTTTGTAGTGTAATAAATCAGACAAAGCCGCAAATTACTGCAAGCCACGTTTATTGTTTATAACTTGTGCTGACGACAAACTGCCGTAGTTGGTCAACCGCTGTAATTACATCTAAGTTGGGAGAATATGGGTGCTCTGGTGTACATATTGTGAATATATTATTATTACAGCACGCCGCCAACAAGATTGAAATAATTAGGTATTATCATAATTTTCTGTTGGATATCTCACCGTTTAGTAATATTTATATATATTTTATAAATATTAGATGTCATATACCAAAGAAAAACGACCAAGATCACCTAACGTCCGAGGTGGGAATCGAACCCACGTACTCAGCTTTCGCGGCTGATGCCTGTACCCCTGGGCCACTCGGTCTTAAGAAAAAAAAAGTACAAATCAAAATATTTAGTTAATGAATAATTTGATTCGTGTTTTCACAATACGTTCTATATATATGCATATTTTGTTTAAATAGTATTTCTACAAATGTTCCTGTTGCTCGTGGAATGTATACCTAATCGTGGATAGGTAGCAACCTACTTTTAAATTATGTTTGAAATAATAAGATAGAAATAATAATCAGAAGCAGTTGGTAAGTAAAACATTTAATCATTAGGTTTATTAGTTAAATTACATAATTTAGTAACAGAAGTTAATATATCAGTAGTTTATTTACTTTATAGCGATTTCATGCTTTAGTTACGATCAGCACCTCTGGTGACTATTTTTAAAAGTTTAGAGACGCAATCGCCTCTGAGAGAGGCATAAAAAAACAAATAAATTTACAATGAAACAAACATATTGTAACATATAAATACAAAATGGAAGACTGGAAAATGTTTTCTCTGGATTTTTTCATCGTATTGATCATTTCACAATGAAAACACGTGGTACGTATTTATTGTCGTGTCACAAGTAATTTTTGAAAAAGTCGCCGCAGCTCGTTATCGTAAATGAAACTTTCTACATTGTATCATAGTGGACTTCGATGACGAAATGCGAAGATCCCATCTTTTACTAATTGACAATAAAAGAAGGACGGATAGTCTATTTCGCGGCAACATACTTTCGCACCAATCATGTGCTAAGCCTCCTGTATTCCTGCAAAAACTGCTCAATGATAAATATTTTAGAATAAAAACAACATGAAATAAATCAGTTGACCTTGTATATTCAGCACAAACTCGGTGTACGTCCTTGCGAAGCGCTTTAAATTAAAATTTCAGGATAAGCCAGCACAAACTGGATTACAATTTAACAAAAATGATATACACCAGACTCGGGGGATAAATTTGTGTCGTATATGCAGAATTGCTGACGTCGAGTTACAAAGTATGGTAATTTTGTTTTGTGATATGTTTTTGAATTGAAAATTTACATTTTAATGTTATTTAAGAGGTAATTTATAAATGTTACAAATCGACTTAGGACGGAGATGATGGAATGTTAATATTATCGCATCAGTGAAAACGAGTTTCAATTGTTTTTGTTCAAACAAACTTAAGAATAACTAAATTCAAATGCGAAATGTATAGTAATTGAACCCAAACATGCGAGAAATCTATATATATAAACGGCAATGTCCTGACTGACTGACTGACTGACTGACTGACTGACTTAAATCAACGCACAGCCCAAACCGCTGGTCCTAGAGAGTTCAAACTTGGCATTTAGATTCTTTATAATGTCTAGAGGCGCACTAAGAACGGATTTTCGAAAATTCCTCCCTTAAAGGGGTTACATGGGGGGTTAAAGTTTGTATGGGGAAACAAGATTAGTTGGGCTATTTTATTCGAAACTTCACAGGAATGTTTTTAATAATAAATAAGTAAACACGTGTTTCAGGTTTTTCGAAAATTCATTCCCTATGGGGGTTAAATGGAGGGTTAAAGTTTGTATGGGGAAATAGGATTAGTTGGGCTATTTTATTCGAAACTTCACAAGAATGTTTTTAGCAATAAATAAGTAAACACGTGTTTCAAGTTTTTTGAAAATTATTCCCTATAGGGGTTAAATGGAGGGTTAAAGTTTGTATGCGGAAATAAGATTAGTTGGGCTATTTTATTCGAAACTTCACAGGAATGTTTTTAATAATAAATAAGTAAACACGTGTCTCAGGTTTTTTGAAAATTCATTCCTATGGGGGTTAAATGGGGGGTTAAAGTTTGTATGGGGAAATAAGATTAGTTGGGCTATTTTATTCGAAACTTCACATGAATGTTTTTAACAATAAATAAGTAAACATGTGTTTCAGGTTTTTTGAAAATTCATTCCCTATGGGGTTAAATGGAAGGTTAAAGTTTCTAAGGAGGAACCAGATTCGTTGGGCTATTTAATTCAAAATTTCATAGAAGTTTTGTTGCCAATGAAGAAGTAGGTACTTATCTACATACCTATACCATGTTATATATTATAGTACGAGTATTTTACCTCGAGTACTTGTATTTAAAAAAAAATACTCCTAAGCGGATAAAAATGGGGTTGAAAGTTTGTATGAAAAAAAGTTTAGTTTTAGATTAAGAAATTTCATATTGCGTAAACTAATTTAGAATAAAAATCTAAGAAAAGTTATTCCAGGATTTTTCAAAATTCACCTCCTAAAGAAATGGGGATCCAAAGTTTGTATGGTGAAACAAGATTAGTTGGACTATTTTATCTGAAACTTCGCAGGAGTATTCTGTAAATTAAATGAGAACATAAATAAATAACCTTTATTTAAAATTTTCTAAAAACAAACAAGCAAAGGTTAATTATTTATGTTTACTTCTGGTTCTAGAGGGTGGTTTAAAAAAATTAAGTCGAAATCCACACCCTAAGGAGTGCAATGATGGGGGCCCAGATTTTGTATGGGAAAACTTGATCATTTAAACCATTTTATCCAAAACTTTACAGGAGTATTCCTAAATATAAAAAGATAAAGATGTGTTTTAGGTTTTTGAGAATTCAACCTCTGAAAGGGGTGAAATGGTTAAACAGTAAAAAAAAACATCATGGATATCGTTTCTATGGTTTATCGAGTCACTGTGGTGGGAGTCCTGATTGACTGACTCATCACCGGTTAAATGTTTTGGCTTGACTATTCTACCATAAGAGAAAAGGACGAAGCCTGTGTATTTAATTATGTCATATTAATATGCTGTTCAATGAAACAGACTTCAGACAGAATGTAATAAGGTAAGATTCTACTTCGGTTTAGGAAAGGTAAGAACTGCGACCCCACACAGAAACGAACGGTTATCAAAGTAGGTTTTGGGTTAGGTTAGAACTGCGACCCCACATAGAAACGAACGACTATCAAAGGAGGTTCAGGTTAGGTTTTTACATTTTTTTTTCATAGAAGTCCAAAATCCACGCGTGCGAAGCCGCGGGCAAAAGCTAGTTTGCTTATACGAAGTTGTATCCATTGAAAAGTTTTTTAATCCGAATAGGCTGAATAGAGTCGAAACGAAGATCTGAAGAAAGAACTAGAATAACGAAATGGAATTTACTAGACAAACTTATTCATGTTGATTGTATGTTCTAGATAAGATAAGAGAGATAACATTCACATAGTTTAGTTTCGGTTTTGTTTACGTCTTTTAGTACCCTAATCGATATTTTTACCCTAAATCATAAAAGGAAAACAATAATAATAATAAATAAATGAATATTTTTGGACATCCTTTCACAAATCGACCTAGTCCCAGCCTAAGCTCAATTAAGGCTTGTGATGTGAGTACCAGGCGACGATATATATAATAGATAGATATGTACATATAGATACTTAAATACATACACAGCCATGACCAAGGAACAAATATTTGTGATAAATAAGTACAAAAATAATGCCCTCGCCGTGACCAACTAGGCTACGGAGACTGACTACAAAAATTGAGTCTCTTTTCGAATCAAAATACGAAACAGTCAAGTGCAAAAATATGTACCAAAAGAATCCTCTTATAAATATGTTATGACGTTCTTATTACACAGAATTAAAATGCACTGGGACATATTTTTGAGATTTTTTTATATACTTTCATCTTATTTTGCCTTTGACTGTGTCTACTGAATAGCTGACAAGGATCAGCACTATTTTTTTCAATTTATTTATTTATTTCATTGAAACAAAAGTTTACATGACATTACAGTTTACACCAATGCGTCATAACATGAGACTAAAATTAAAAGAGATACAGATAAAGGTACATAGATAAACCTTGTTCTACTCTGTAGATAAACTAAAACAATTCATTCATTATCATGTCTTCCTCAACGTAGTCATCAGCCTCACGGGTAGGCAATTAGGGACTTGACAAATTCTTGCGTGCATGGCTCGAACATTTTAACGGTTGTATGCCTACCACGGACTGCAAAAACCGTTTACTTCGAGCATCTATCCCCTGGAGTGACAAAGACGGAAGTCGAAAATTTACGTTTATCGAAATTCAGAATAGACCTTCTGGGGAAGCCGCGAAAAATACTGTTCGTGGTCTTTTCCATTATATCCGACTTCCTTAAGTGAATTTCACAAAAAAAAATCTTTATTGTCTCATCAATTCCCTAATCAAGTTGTTGCCATAAACAGAATGTTAATAATTGTTGCGTGACTAAGCACAAATTGATAATAATTTTGGTATTTACCGAAAGCTACGATTTGTAGCTATCCAAACTCAAAATATGCTAGACACTCACAAGATTGAGATTGCCACAGTGTAGAAAAATATTTCTTTACTTTTCTTGACCTGGTATGTAGGTAAGCTATTCGAAGTTATATTTTCTCCCCTGTGGCACGGAATGACTGAAGAGCACCTTAGGCAATTGTGACTCTGCAACTTGCTTGTGAGATTATACATTGTCTCCTTGACTCTTTTTGACGTTTGTTTATCTTCGCACGACAAAAGTAAACGACAAACCAACAGTTTGTCGTTTACTTTTGTCGTGTGTTTAAACAGAAGAATTGTTTTCTTCTATGCGCGCATTGTTTGTTTTTTGTTAGAGGGTAATTTCTGAAGGTTTTTCTGCATAAAAGTCTGATTAAAGAACATACTCTCATGCAAGATGAAGTAAACTAACAGTGTCAAACAATATTAACAACAACAAAGTGAAGTGAAGATAAGCTTGACAGTAGAGAACTCTTAAGTTAACGAAATGAGAAGGAGAATTTTATGAGATCTATCTGAACAAGCACTCTAATATCAATGTCATGAATCAATGTGAGCGGGTGTCGTAAGAGTCGACTAAGGGATTGATGTGTCACTGGCCATTATTTGATAAAAGATTGATGTTGGGCAGCAGCGTCATCATAGTGGACACATTACTGCGATCGTCAATCCGCTTGCCCAGCGTGGCGATTATGGGTATTTACCTCCTAATGCGTTTATAGGCATAGTTAATAGAAGAGGCCTACGTCCAACATTGGACTATCATAGGCTGATGATGATGCTGATGAATGTGAGCACCCTGACTTAGTAGGTCAATATGCGGTACAGTCGTCATCAGATATATCGGACCGGCCAGAATGTTCACAATCATCTGAGTAGCCTCTATTGCCATAGTGTTACGGTGCTTGGTCAGATATTTTTGAGCACCATGGCCGCTCCCATATATCTTTTGATGGTGACTGTACCACATATTCACCTACTGCTTAATTCGATTGAAGTCCTCTTATTCCGAATTCTTATCACGGATATGGACATAATTCTTATTATGTATCGTCCTATTAGTGCAAATATCAGCTCTCTTCAAATCAGGTTTTGGCATAATCAATGTAATTATCATGACAATTGAATTCACTATAGAATAACATATTACGTGCACATAGCTGGTATTTGCAGTAATATGACGGTATAATCTCCCTGTGATTATTTGTAAACACGAATAAAATGGTTCTCGCGATCACCATAGTTCATAACATCAGAATCAAAGACCTTGGCTTAGCTTGGTTGAAAATATAAGACTCATTAAATTTTCCCTTTCATTTCGTTAACTAAAGAGTTCTTTTGTTCCTTTGATGTACTGGTTCAGTCTTATTAGTGGCAGCTAGATTAGTACAGTATTTCAAGCTCCAAACTTGTAGAAAATGAAATGCTTGAAACTAAAAACGAAAGACTAAGAGTTTTTCTGATTGAAAGATATCAAATACACATCGTTTTTATGTAATTCTAGTAATAAATACATTTAAACTAGTGAAATTATATTCGCATCAATTTTTTAAACGAAATTGGAATGGTAGGTACACAACAATAGACATATTAGGCCTGCGACACTTTCTATATCAGCGCTTAAAAATAGTACCTACCTAGCTTTTAAATATTCGAAAAATCTAAAGACTACGCATATTCAAAATTAATTTATGCTATTGTTATCATGTTCATCAGTACATAATGTTCTTATTCTTACATCTACTACACATTTTCTTTAAAATTATTCAACAGTAACATGCACAGCGCATGAATAAAGTAAATAATAGGTATTATATTTAGATTGTTTTGTTTATTTGTTTGATTTAACTGTAAATTATGAAGATCGCATTCAGAAACAAAATTCAACATTTGAGTTGTACGTTGTCGTAGTCGTACGACGTACGAAGGAGATACGAATATAGCGTTGTGCCTTAATTTCGGCTTTCTAGTGAGTGTAGCAAATTGCTGCAGTACTCGCGTCCCGAGTGCGGTCGGCTCTAAAAATATTTTAACAGCTTTGATCCTTATGCATTGGACATACGTTCCGAAATGTACACATTATTATTAGTGAGTGTTCCTACCTTGTCTGGATTTTATGGAACATTATATCTCTTAGAACATCGCGAACAATGAGTACAACATTGTACTTCAACGGTATATGTACAATTACAAATTTGCGGCGACCAAGTTTTTAAAGTGGAGAACAAAGTTACTGTTCTGTCCCTAGTGATAATATTAGCTATCTTTATTAAAGTTTCAAACTCAAAATATATCACAGGAGATGTTCTTTGTTTGATTGATCTTTTTCATTCTTTAAGATTGCAGTGAAGTGTTTCTGCATAAGTTATTAATTTCACAAAAACATCGATACTTGTGCTCGGTTATTAACAGTCGTAATATTCGAAACGTAGCTTTGTAAATTGCCATTTTTGCGTTTCATTTTATACCAATCTTTTTTCCTATAATTTTACTACCAAGAATCGGTTCCCAAAATAGTATATTTTACGCAAATTGGTAAAAGATAAACCCACCCCTATAAAATCTTTCGTGCGTATTTTGTTCCACGTTGTGTCACTAAAGGAAAAGTAATGGTAAGACCTGGTGATATGGGTAAGTACCCTTTTCAGATAAATTTTACCCGTTGTCCTATCTAAGCGCTGTAAGGGGCCCTAGGGTCACATTTTTGCTGAGAGATCTAGTCAACATATGACTAACGTTGATAAATGATTTCGGTATTCAATGTCATTTATTTTACTTAGTCGCAAAAACAGTGCGTTTAGTTGTTAGTGCCGTTTTCTAAATAGGACACACTTTGTACTTACATAAAAATAAATAAATGAGTTATAGTAATTTTAAAACACCTATCAACTTATTTTTTTAAACTTAAATAAAACTAAACCTAAAAAAAACTTTTAAAAGAAGCTACCGATCTTAACCGCCCCGATTGGGTCCCTACGCATGCCCATCACGCTTGCAGCGTTTTCGCGCTGAATTGCGATGGACAGTTTCTGCTCCAGGAATAAACCAGAGCGGGGATCAAGGCCCCTTGCCTGCCAGCGTCGTCCCAGGTGCCTAAGCAAGCTCTTTACCCTTCGCACACCAGCAATCTGTAGTTTCTTTGATTTAATAATAATATTTTTTATATAGTTTGACAGGTATGTCACGACCATATGGGCCAAATAGTTATGGATTTGTAGGAAATCCAACATTTTGATGCCTACTTATTTGTGAATTATCGAATAGCTTTCTGTTCATATATTTAAATAACAAACATCATCTTTCTCTCTTTGGCATTCTAGTAGTCTTTAACATTGTCCTCGTTACGTTTTGCGTATTTATTACGTTAAATAACACAAATAACTTCCAATGTGGGAGCACCATAACTAATAACCGATTCTGTATCATTGTGTGTACGACCGTGCTATACTAATCTGTAGTAGGTATCTACTGTCATTTTAATCCATACACAAATACTTTCTGTCACCTACTAGATCCATTCGTTTCAGCTTCAGTGAATTAACCTATATGAAAATGTACAAAGACAATTGTTACGTTCAATCGAATACCTAACGGATATTTTGTTATCATTTTCAGGCCGTGTAAAAGCACCGATACGAAAACGTAAAGCTCTTTCCACCCACATCCATTACAACGCATCATTAGCAACAGGCGTGTTCTACTCGATACTCAGTATCAGTTTACGATTTCCATTAGTCTCCATCCACTACATCCCTCTAACCTACTTGCTCTGGATGACTTGTTTCAGTACAAAATGCCAGTCAGTTTTTGCTGCCCAATGCGAAACAAAGGTATCCGTTTCTGTTGGCCTACTGAACTCCGAGGATCACAAAATTTGGGGATTTGTCTTTGTCATACTAACGAGGGCGTCATTAGAGTGATAGAGACAAACCTCCGTTTCGCAAAACTACTTCGGCAAAACGTATAGTTGTATGTTTAGCTGGTTCTCTCTGAGCTCATTTGGGGAAAGGTATTAGACTAATAAGAAATAATATTAGTCTCCAAACTGCCAAATAGTGTCCGTTTCCATGGCTGTTGCACTGGCGGTATTATCTAATGTCTTTCTAGAAATAGCCCCCAAGTTGCATTTCTATACCGAATCATAAATAACAATGTACAAGTTGCTGAATATTCTCAAAATTACCTAAAATTTCTGGATATTTTAAGAGAAAATTCGCATACAAGTAGAGCTATTGGATTCAGTTATTACGAATTTCAAAATATTTTACACATGGTCTAAAATTACACATAATCATTGCATACATTGTAAGGTACTAGTCCCACCGAAAGCGAGTTAGCTAGTGATCTCAATAGCTCGCTCAGCTAGTATTAGTTACTATGTTATGTTGTGGTGAACTACAAGTTCGCGTATATCTTTTCTTTACACGGAAGCGATTAGGTATCTTTTGTTCGTTTTTATAGCCGAGTTATCAATCGCTAGATCGCTTTTGATGGGACCTGTGCCTAAGAATATCCAAGCTTGTGAAATTGCCGCGTTGGCACCACCTTTGTTCTTTTTCTTAATAAAGATCCGTGTTAGAGTGTGTGCAGAAAGTGTAGACGTCTGGCAACACGGCGCGCTCATACGTACCACTAGACTTCACTTTTCGAAGAATCTCTTAGGTTAAAATAGACTTGAAGCTAGCGTGCCGCTCAAATATTCAGCCTTTCTAGCGTAACTTGCCTGACAAGTCGTGGATATGTAGAAGAAACTTATATTATGTTTGATAATTCATACTACACCTTTATTTTTACTGAAAATGTATTTCTTCAAAAGAACATCTTACGATTCTTATACAAAAGACATAAATCCTCCTTTCCTCGATTTTTATAACAGTGAAGGCATAAACATTGCCTTCACTTTAGATAAACATAGGTATTCTTGGTCAGTTGTGTCTACTAAATCTCATGATCGACTTTTTTTGTGCTAGGTACATACATGTCACAAATCGGAAAGGTTCTTGCTAATCGTGTAAGTCATTTCTTTAATGAGTAAAATATCGTACTTACACGTCTTTATGAAATCGACTATGTGGGTCGAGAACCCAGCGGATGTCAACACGGCAGCGGAGGGTATCCCTTGTCGAAACGGGAAATAGAATAAAAATTGACAAGGGGCACTTTTGCACGGTCTGATTGCCCGCAAATAAATCAATATTCCTTATTTTACAGTTGTTTAGCGACGTTGGACCAAAGAGACGTTAGAAGGAGATATTCGGAATCGAGTGATAATGCTAAATTGATTGGTGTGCTGTACTTCTTAAAATATTCAAGCATAAACGATATCAGGTAAAACAGCATTTTTGAATGAATTCATCTAATATACGTAAGCTGTTTATTATTTACCAGATGCTACTAAGCGGCTTTTTTTCGTTTATTTTCACTGAGCACATACTTGCTTTACATATTTAACTAGAATAACAGAAACTCACAAATCTCAGAAGATTTGGGATTTATCTTTTCATTTGGCAGAGCACAGCCCATCGAATTTTATCTCGTTCAACTCAATATAGCAGTAAGTACGAGTATGCATGGCGCTATACAAAAGACTAAAGCCAAACAATACTACTCAAAAGAAAATAACGGCCATTTCGCAAAAACTGTGCCCATTCTGATGAATATAGTCGCAAGTATTAATAAGAAAGCATTAACTTAATTATAATAGAACAAAACCACGGATTCAGTGCCCCATCTTCTTAAAAATCATTTAAAAGGCGACAAAGTCAATCATTTTCCATTGACGTAATAAATAAAAAAAGGTCCCAACAACACCAAAATTAACGAAGAACTCCATTATTCGTTCCTGTGACATCATTTCTCCGGACAAAGCGAAATAAGCATCATTTAAGTCTGAAAGCTGAATGAGAATTCACTTGTAATTTATTTCCTTCATTCATTCTGAAGATCGAGCCTTTTGTAAAAGGGACACCTGTCGAAAAATGGACACCAGGGTCCTTATTTATTGCTTCTGTATTGATCATTATTTAACCTTTGAACTGCGTAACTATCTGAAATCTGTGTAAAAATATGAAAGATACACCTTTGTGTAAAGTTTTTGTAAGATTTTTCACTCACATACAAGAGGGTAATGCTAAAAATATCATTCTCTAAATTGTCTAAATGGTTCAAAATGCATTGAAAAGTACGCAAGATTTTAGTATTATCAAATTGTAGGCTCGATTTGACGAAAATTTTATTCGAAGAATAACGTTTATACTTACTCTCGAATAGCAATGTCAAAATTTCATAGTAATTTGACAGACGGAGAGTAAATGTGTTATCCTTGGAACAAAAATTTGGTGAAATCGAGCCTTAATGTAATAAATCAGTAAAGTTGCAATGGTTGAAAGATTACTTTAACTTTAATCCACCCCAGCGAAAATTAGAAGCTTACAATTTTGGGTAGTTTTGTTTAAACTGCTGAACGGTGACAGTTGCAAAGATGCACACAAAAATAAGGGAGGGATGTAGGGGTATTTCTAAAAAAAATTGTTTTTTAATCAAGCAACTGCCATTTTTTTATTTATTTAAACTTTATTGCCTAAAAGCAAAACTCATGGCTCAGGACTCAGGCTGTTATCAAAAACGGAACCGCAGACCAAAAAGCATATCGAAAATTCTACAACTGCATTAAAAAATATATATATTTGTTTATAATTTTTCGATTTAACTAGCATGATTTATATTTAAAAACCTGAAAGTAGTTACCAAAACACTTACACGGCTGAATAGATAAATTTTCATAGTTTCGCCATTATCAGCCTAAACTTAATCATCGATTAATGTACTAAAGATGGGATCTTAAGCGGCACTTAATTCGCCAAGAAGCCATTAGTTTAAGATAAAAGAACGTAGATGAAGGGAGTAATTCTAATCTAAGGACAATATCGTTAATGTAGCTGGAAATTTGAAAATATATAATTTAAAATTCTTGGTGGCACTGAATGGTGATGTTCGTACTACTGAATGCTGAATGAATGATTACTATGATGAACCTACTACAATTAGTAATTTTTACTTTGTTACATTACGTGTCCACTTGTTGCTATAGGCTAATATTTATGTATACTGTGCTATACGAGTAGGTAAATAAACAACGTAAGTTGTAAGTAGTAGCGACCTATTCTAAGAGACAATACATGGTCATGTTTAAAATGCAAACACAAACAAAACAAATGCCTGTATGTGTTGTGTGTATTACAACTACACACAACAGGAGCTTCTCTTTAATTTTTCACCTATATTAAACACCTACGCTAGGTGTTACAGTTTTAATAATAAATTTCAACCACATTGGTTGGACCACTGATTTTCAAACAGGGTGTAATCAGCAGGAACCCTAATTTGAATGTGACGAATGACATCTCGTGCGTCGTTTTGTAAAAGGAAGTGGAAATAAATTATTTCCTTTTGCAAACAAAGCTCTTCCTCGAAACAGTGGGTGCCGGGCCGTACCAGGACGATTCTGGCTATTAACCTGTATTTGATTAAGTACTTAAGAAACTAGGTCTGGTTATGTCGCTGTGGCATTTGTGCAAAGCACGTGTATTATCCAATTACGAAAACACTAAAATTTTGCAATAATAAAAAAGAATAAGGCACTTTTGACAACTTTAGTGATAAAAACATTTGACTTTTTAGTCGTATTTATAATTAGAAAATAGGTAATAACACAATAGGTCGTCGTAGTACTGGTTATAAGTTAGGATACTCTAATATAATAGATTTCAAATACCTGCGTTTCGAGATATGAAACATTTTTTTTTTATGTTGGCACAACAAAGTGGCTCCCCACCTGATCGCAAGATTCGCAAGTGAAAAGTAGAGCCCAAATCGCGGCGGCAACGAATTTTTTAATCAACAAGTTATTTAATCAGTTTACAAATATTGGTTACTTCATTCGATTTATACAGTGTGTTTCCATGACCCGGGCTTTTACGAAAATGGGTAATAATACGCATCACTAGCAATTGTTTTCAAGTATTAACATTAGACAAATAATTATATTGACCGTAAAATTAATTTTGTTTCCTCCGAACAATCAATGTAACGCGTGTACTGCTTAGTTGTCAAACGTTGTGAGTGGCTGCGATCTGTCATTGTCAAGTGCAAATTGACGATTCATTTTGAAGCACATTGCTTCTCAATTAACTTTTCTTAGAAAGTTAGTTACTTTTAAAATTAGCATTTTGAATCGAATAATGTTCATGGTTTGGCTAGAAATCTGCATCGAATTCCTCGGTTTCGATAAAAGCCAGTATCATAGACACACACCACTGTATACCTATTAGAGATACCAGAAATTAAGCAAAAGGCCTATTATTTCAGAAAATACTCCAACGCGGATTTAGGTAGTTGCAGGCAATCGTATTAGCAACATACAATGAAGCAACCAGTGTATCTGCCTCAAACAATAAAAACATAAGACTTCGTGTTCATTTCTCGTTTTAATGTATTTCAAACATCAATAAGTCTTTGTGATACACCGAAAACCCTGTATCCCTTTAAAACGACATCGTAAAAGGCCCACTAAAATTCGTAATGAGGTCGCAGGCGTAAAAGGTCCAGCCCAAAATGGCATTTACAAATGATGTGAACCTTTTCTAAGAGAAATTGGCCTTCCGTTCTAACAGTTTTATTTATTTCTTGCCCTAATGGATTTTGGTTTTAAGAATTGGTGTCTTTCTGAAACAATTATATTGAGTGAGCCGTGATGAAGATGTTTCTCTTTCATTTTATAAGAAAATAAAGATGATTTGAAAAGCGTTACAGTTTACTTAATTACGATAACGAATGTTTTAATACCTTAAGGGCTAGAATAATCTCGTGTTTGATAGCAACTTGCAGCTACACGTCTTTTTTTAATCAATACAATCGATAAGAGACGGGTAGCTGCGAGTTGCTGTCAAACACAAGATGTGCTTGGGGGCCATAAGTTCTTACAACAAGTACACACATCCTTCTTGCGTAGTTTTAACTCGGCTGACAAACGACACGATATTATGTAATTAAACAGAAATGTCATTATGTAAACGCAATTAATGTGCAATTGTGCACCAACAAATAAAATACCTAATGCAATTAATAGAAATGTCTCGTCTCGGAGGCTATACTGCTCCTTGCGGTGCCAGTGCTTTGCGACGGGTATCGCTTTTCACCTCGTCTCTTCCTTGTCATACTAGTAGGTATCATAATTCATAAATAACCCATCAACAGCTGCGGTATAAACTATGGACTGTTTGATTCAGAAATTCAGAAGACATGCTGCGTCGTACTATCGGTGTAATTAATCTGAGAAAATACCCAAGCTAGATCCTGTGGATATGGGTGGCACATGCCCGGTTGTGGCAATCTTTGGGAGATTTGATGTTCAGATGTCTTTCGGCTGATACGATAATGATGATGTCAAGATCCTTTAGAAACGCTGCAATGAAAATCCAATTGGACCACTCCACTTGTCACATCACAACATCCAAACAAGCCTTAGAGTGGGATTCCTATTGGAATATTACGTGGCCGTAGAGCTGGCATCCATTTTCAAAACGATTACCTATAACATAACGAACGTGAAATTCAAGACATGTATTATAATCATAACATACGTCAAGTGTCCCCAGAATTAAAAGCCAAGTCTACAAAATTATGCTAATACATTTTACGCCTTCTTATTACCTAGGTAAGTTGCTTCACGCTAATCTTATTTTAGCAGGTTGATTTCAACAGTAGTAAGTACATTACTGTAGAGGCCGGGAAACGAAGAGTTGCAAGTCGAACCAACACATTTAATTATGACAGTTCATGAATTTCAGTTTTACGAAATACTTCCCGATTCGCCGGATTTTTGTTTTATCGGATTCTTGATTCGCCACGTTTTTTTATTAAGAAATACTACAGAAATATCGCGGTTATACCTATCTATTAAATAAAAGCCAGACACTTCGTTAAACTAATAAAAATATTTATTTGATATTCAATGTTATTACACCTGGTTGCAAATCGTAGTTTTGAAAACGGCCGGAAGCAGATCATTACACACAGTACCTAATAAGAAAATATAAGCACATCTTTCCTTTGCCTGGGTGATTTTATTGTATATTAATATTTCCGACGAAACAAGAATCTGACTAAACAAGAATCCGACGAAGCAAGAATCCGACGAATCAGAAAATATTCAGTTTTACGTGTTAACAAATAAATCGCTGAAACGCCACCTATGTATTTTGAAGAAAACTGAGAGCAAAACAACATTGCTAAACGCGGTATGCGTGTGGAGTTTACAACCCTCTCTCTTAACTTTGTAGTTTAGTCACCATGCAAAAGATGGCGCTAGAGAGACTCAACACAAGAACAAAGTATAAACCCAACACAATAGATGGCGTTTCCTGAACTTTGCAAAAAAATATTCTACAGAAGCAGTTATTGATGCGCATTCGAGAGGTGCCATCTAGTAGACTAAATCAGAAACGATTTGGCATTTAATCTTCAAACCAAAGTGCTGCCCTCTCACCATCCATACATGTATCGCGCAGCTCTCACACTTCCTTACCCTGTGGAACGTTCTGCCATCTTTGTGGCTAAAATGAAAGCTTGGTTTCTTTGTGCTAATAAAATAAACTGTATATTTTGTGTGGTCCTTTAGAGTTTAGCTGTAGGCTACGTTTTTTACTTTACTAGTGACGTTTTGTTAAGCAAATTGTCGCCTTGTTTAGGCCTCCCTAGTTATAATAATTATGTTACGATTTGAAAATGCTTGTGCTAGGCTCACTTGAATACCTACCTAAATACTCGTAATATTGCTTAACTTTGTATTATAATACAGGTAATTGTATCTTATTGTCCTTGTCACTCCCATGTTATAATAATGTAAAACGTTGTATGATAACTAGGGTTAGGATTTTGGTGGCATTTATTGAACATAGAGTAGTGGAGTCGATGTTACAAACATTTTTAACTTGAATAAATGATTAACTTATAAAATAATAACAAAATAGTGTTCATTTCAAGCTGGATTTATCAAGGAATTTAAATAAATAACATGAATTTTATTTTTGAGAAACAAAAAAAAATATTAATTTTCATATAAAATTTTGGTATAAGAGAAAATTTATTTATTTAATTTTTAAGGTTCTAGTTCTCTCTAAATATAATAAAATAATCATAACTAAGCTTTATTACAAAGAATGATTGAACTTCAATTCATAGGTAGTCAAATATTAAAGATGAAATTATTTAATACATAAATTTGGCGAAACCCTGTTTAAAAGAATTTATTTATTTATTATTTCTGATTAATTAATTATTCAATCAATCATAAAAAAATAAACAACGACTCCACTGTTCTCTGTCCACCTAATGCCACCAAATTCCTAACCCTAATGATAACAGAAAAAAGCAGGCTTTATACCATTTGTGACTAGGAAAAATTTTTTTAACAAATATGGGTGACTTTCCATAGCATTTGACGTTTTTGACATACCTACCTGTCGTGTAAGTTCTCGGATATATTTTTACTTTAACACTACTAAATATCAATAATTTTAACTAAATATGTGTGTGAACTCAGGTTGCTTTACATTTTTTTGTTTTACACTGGCGAACGGTACCTATATCTATTTGAGAGATTCTAAAAGAGTAAGGTTTGTTTATATTATTATTCAAAAGGAATAGGATATTCTGAATAATGGGGTAGGGTTAGGTTAGGGTAGGGTTAATACATGAAACAAAATATTTTTTTTAAGGAATTTATTTCATCAATTTCAAACTACATTTTCAAAATTACAATTGATTATAACTACGTTAAGCTATAATATTTACCTAACTTTTGATCCGGACCTACATCCTCATTTTTGAAAAAAAAATTTGACACGTTTTCAAAATTTTTCAAATTTAGAATTTAACAATATATCACTATCCTACCGTCCATTATGCGTGTACTACATAATATTTGAGAACTAACAATAACCATGAGAGGAGCTAGGAAATCTTATTTATTTTTCTATAATAATAGTAAGGTAATTAAGTCATTAGTTTTGTTTCTAAGAAAAACATCTAAGTTAAAATAGCTTCCAACCCATGGTATGCTAGGCTTACTTAATACATACGATTAAAATCTATTAGATAAAATTAGTTGCACGCTTGCACAAGCTGCGCTGCGGTGGTTTACTGCTTACATACACATACCATGTAACTGTCTCACATACATCGAAATTCGCTCGTTCCCATACAAAACTACTGATTAGTTATTACTATAGCTTACTTTAAACCATTACTCATAACAAAATAAATCTGTTAAAAACGTAATTTTAAGTCTCAAACAACGTATATTATTTCAAAATCAGGTACAAATTAAATAAATTAAGGCTAAGGTAACTGAAGCATTAAGAGGAAGAATATGAGATCGTTTTGATTTTCATCAATTTGACAGTCACTAACCACATAAAGAACCCAACCCCACACGGTTTCAAGGCAAAAGAAATTTAGAGCAAAAATCTGAGACGAAGTGTTTTGTTAGCGACTGAATTAAATTAAGTGATAAATATTAAGAGTTGCGAGTAACTAAATAGGTATGCAATTTTTTGGCTTTTCATGTATCAAAATCACAGAATTAACTTCAACATGGCGTCTACTAAATCCCTTTTATTGTACGCCAGGTTAGCCAGGTCTAACCCGTGGGTTATCAACTTATCATACCAACCGTGAATCAATCAAGGGCCCCATATTTGCCATACTCTACTTAAATCTAATACTTAACAAAAAATATAAATTAGTCAGTGTGAAAATTACATAACATGTGCAATCTTTTCTATAGTAAATACAGAATTATTAAAGTGCCGTTAAAAGTACACTGGCGTAAGCTTACAATTATAAAATAAGGTATCCTTACAAGTAATACAGTTCTGATTCACAAAGAAATGCATTTTTATTCGCGAGTCCCTAGCAATATGTAGGCTTCAGTCACTCTTCTGGAATAATTGAGGCAGCCAAAAGCAACTTCCATTAAAAAAGCACACGAAATAATACTAAGTTTTAGTGCCTACTTTGGCTTCTACTAGCAGTCACCAATTCTACCAGTTATCTCATCTTTCTCAACTTGGCATCAACAAACAAGATTACGAAACTTGTTATCCACACGTACGATCTACTAACACATCGGTCGTTCAATATCGACCTTCACAGATGTATAATAAAATACAACTTATAACATAAAACACGCGCACACGTTTGCTTTTACAAAGGTGGAATATATTTCCAATGAGTCACCAAGTTTGTTGCGTATGGAAATCATTAAATTTATTAGCATAATTGTCAGTTTTAGGCCTTGGTTAAAATATAAATATCGATAATTATGTATATAACTGCACTTATTATAACGTTCAATAAATAGTTGTATACAGTTTGATTGCGTAAATAGCTGTCGAATAATACGGTTATAGCGTAACATATTTTACTATTGTAAGGTTATCATTGTTTGCGTCAATCGATTTTACGAATCCGATAAGATGCTAACTTATTTCGATACATGCTTAAGTTAAATTATACGCAGCATAATAAACAGAAGTAACTATTTCGTTACACACACTAACATATTGAAGTAATGTTGTCTGATTAATATGTGAATAAATAATAAAATATTCTTTGTACAAGTTGCCACGTTATGGGACTAGCATAATAGCAATGTTACCGAGTCGCAAAATACAGCTGTAGTTTGTGCAACCAAAGAAACCACCGACTCTCGAAAGTTCTTTCATAGCGCAGACTACACAATAAATATTTTCGGCATTAATTATAACGAAGCATTTTTGCCATAGCAAACAATAACTACGTTGTTACAATCTACTCTTTGGTACTATTCACTGGGTCCATTTATCTTAAAAATACATTAAATAGCATTGTGCTTCTTGCCTCGGAAATCAAAACGTAAAGGACACTAAACATATAAATCCTCGCGTATCTGATTCCGTCGGATCAGCGTGTCTCCTGAATAATCTCCTTGATTATTCTCGGAGTGTTGTCACAGTTCTTCATTTCCCAGAAGTCAATGTGACTTGTTCATAGTAGAACAGCGGGTAAGGGTGTGGATAAGGCCATGTGCTCCGCCCCTCTCACTGGCAGTCTTTGTGCGGTGACGTAGTGACGCATCAGAGTTGGGACGGTGGAGAAAGCCGTAGCCGCGCCGCCCAGGGTGTACCCTTCGGCATTACGGCAGATTCGCATATGCATGAAGCCACGAGTCGACCTGTGAAAAGAAAAATTGTTTTATTATACGCTACTCGTATTAACTCATACTACGTTGGCCGCTGGCACACAAAATAGTTACACATAAAACTTGCGAGGCCGCTGGCACACAATATAGTTACCCCTACGTCATGAAAAGAGGAAAAAAACGGAACATAAGTTTGTCGTGTTCCCTAAAAATCGGAAATATAAAATTTAGGTACCGAATGACCTATTTGAAATGACACAATGCCTAAATAAGTTAGCATTCAGTACTTTATGATAGGTATCAACTTACTTCAAACTTAATGAATAGTCGTGTTTCGCAGATTCGCTGTTTCGCACTAGGAAAGCACCTTCATCTGCATCCCTCAGCAAACTTTCTGCTTCGACGCGAGACAGCGTCCCGTGATACCACCTGAAATAGGTTTAAAATTAAAATAACTATATTGTAATAAAATAACCATAAACATGACAAATCAAAGCGTATAACTGTCAACTAATAAGTAGATACTAAATATTACGGTTATATCGTATTAGTTTGAAGTTCTTACCCTTGTCTGTCAAGCGGTAGAGAAGCGTCGACGAGATCTCTTGGCGGAATAATAGGTCCTAGATTCAAATGCAATCCCTTTGAACTGCCGGAACCACTTCCACCATCAAAATTCAACGTCATTTTCTCTTTCTGCTTGTTACCTGAAAATTAAACAACAAATTAGGTATGACTCGATAAAAAAGCAGTCGATTATACGTTCTAAAAAAGATTTAGGGTCACATTACATTTTCAAATCGCAGCATTAACTGAACCACTAAACATAATGCTCCATTTCGTTTAACGTCAAGTAACACGCGATGGTCCTTAATCCCAAACTTCTAACTCAACTGTACAGCTACAAATTGATCGCAGCGTGTACAGGAAAAAGTTCCCTCAAAAAGCACTCAAGCAAATTAAATATTGGGAAAGCAGTGGCCAGGAAACTTCGTATGGAGCGATCTAAAGTCATACATCTTAATCGGCATAATGCGGCGGCAGTCACAGCTACTTAATAGTAGAGATGGATGCAGGCAGACAGTCCCTCTTCGGGCCTTTGTGCCCAGATTGACAAGTAAATTTTTCCGACGTTATTGAGTTATGGTAACGAAATGACTCTGGATTTCTTTTGGGAGAATTATATATTATATCTACTTTTTGTACAAACATATTATACTGACCTAGATTTAAGTCCTGGACGCTCTGGCTGGAAGATGTATTTGAAATGACACTTCCAAAGTCATTATTCAACTGTAGGGATTGTCCTCGCAATTTGCGACGTAATTTAGGCATATCGAATGGCAGTGATCTCAGATCAGCTTCAGCCTCAGCTCGACGCCTTCTTAACTTTGGCATATCAAATGGAAGATCAGAGAGGTCTTGGTCCGGATCTTTACGCTCTTCTTCTGTATTACTGTTCTTAAAATTTATGAATGCGTTTCTTGAGTCGACGCCTTCTCTGGAGTGTATTGATATACCACTATCAGAGCCTTGTATTTCAGCATCACCAGCTGTTGTTGAATGTCGGAAAGTAAGATTCAATAGATTGCGGTTTTGCAACGCCCGCCGTTTTGGTTTTGCTACAATTTCAACAGTTGTTTGTATTGTTGTATTTCCAGTTTCTACGTCCTCAGGAGATACTTTTTGAGAGTTGTTATTCCTATTGTTGTCAGATGTTTCCGACGCTGGTTCTTGCGATGATTTATCAGATATGGGACTAAGAATATGTAATTTGTTAGTGTGATGGCCAAACCCCGACAGTTGCATATGATGCGATTTGGTGAATGGGACATTGCCGGAATCTGAGCTATGTGAACTGAGAGAAGACGAGCGTCGACTTTCTGAACTACTACTACTCCTATCTTCGCTAGTGCTGCTGCGAAGGGATTCCATACTTCCGCCGCTACTGCTTGTTGCCATACTTTCGGTGCTTGAGTATTTCCGCCTCGGACGTGGAGCCCCGGGCCTGCCTTTGAATTCCATTATAGGACCGACCCCCTTTGGCCCTGTGTGTCGATTCAGTTCTGGTGTGTCAGAATCGGAAGTGGGTCGGCCCTTAATCTCTAAAAAAATACCGTCCTTTGATTGCCCCCTCTCATCATCAGTATCGCGAGAATCACGACCAGCGCTCAAGCGTTGTGCAGCGTCCACATCAGTAGACGCAGATCCTTTTAAATCAACCATACTAGCGTCGCTGCTTGTTGGTGTTTCACGTGCCCGTAGAGATTTCACGGGTAACCGTAAATCCTTCAGTCGAGGGTGCGCAGGTTGCGATTGCGGCAAATTTGGGGCACTTTTGATACTATTCATGGCGGAACCATCTTTTTGTTGAAATTTCGTTGGAAGAGGAGCTGTTGACGGCGGTGATGGCGTGTAACCACGGAGTGGTAATTGAGAAGTTGAAGCATTGCGGTCCTCCTCATCAATGTGAATTTTTTCTAGCTCCTCAGACAAAGCTGATGCATTGCTTTCGTTTTCCCTTTTCTGACGAATAGTGGGTATTTTTGATCGTCGAACGCTATCAGTTTTCATTGTAACTTTCCGGCGACCTTTATAATCCGGCTCACCACGCTCTACAGCTTCAAAGGCAGATGATGCGGAAGATATGACTTTCCGGTCCTCAGCCTGTAAAAGTGCTGGATGGTTGCTGACACGATCGAAATCATCCAAGTCATCATCCGAGCGCACAATTTTACAGTCAAAAGCTGTTTCGTAGATTTGGCGGGTGGTCATCTCTTGCGGCCAGCGTGGCAGCGGCGCCGGCACGTAAAAGACGCTTCGAGAAGATCGGTGCTCCTCTACATCTTCAGGCGCGGCGCACGCGCAGCCGGCCGCGTCACGCCCACGGCGCCTTGGCGGCATCCACGCGCTCTCACCCGACGAAGATGATGACCGCTCTAGCTCACGAAAGCCATCCTCCGCGACAGAGAATCGCTTGGGCAAATTAGGACGCGCGGCGACGTGGGGAGCGTCTAAGCTAGCGGATTTTCTGTATCGCGGGCCGCGTGATGAAGAAGTTGTGGACGCCGTTGGGGCTGACGGGGCCGGCGGCGGTGGAGCAGGTGATTTGAACAGATCGCCGTAGTAATACGGGCTAGGGTTCCTACGCGGCGCGTTAGCGTATCTTGGGTCTGAGCGGCCGCTGTCAGGAGAATGCAGAGATGGCGCTGTTGCAAAAGGATCGAATTCACCGAATTCGTCTTCTTCTCCGTCCGTTGATGACGAAGGATCTTCGGATGTTGATTCTGAAACAATGAAACAAACGTTGCATAAAAATGCATACGACTAGCTACCTATTATTAAGAGTTGTTGGATTATAATTGGATACCCTAAACCATATGACGCTCGTTCAAAGCTTTAAAGAGCATTTCACAGGTGAACTAAGACCGCCACAAGGCAGACGCAAATGGTCGTCTACTGTCTGAGGTCGTCTCAAGTGCCATCATTTAAATGAGCACGCCAGTGCCTTCGCTCTCGAGAAGGAAACCGATTGTAAGGGAATAAAATATTTCAATATTACTCCGTCTTTTCATATCTACTTATATTAACAACCTACTAGGCAGAAAAATAAAATAACAACAAAAATAATTTGGACAACAATGCATTCGAGGTTTCAATGTAAACGAATAAGTACATTTTTCACAAAATTAATTGGCTAATGAAAGTCCCACTCACTCGTCCCGTATAGTTAATGTAATTTGTAAAGCACCTGAAAACACCCTAATGAGAATTCCTTGCTTTTCACAACAAAGCGAACATTTTCAATGTATCTCGGGAAAAAGCCTGGATGTATTAAGCCTACAACTGGCAGAATAAACTACAGCCGTATGGCAAAACTCATCCAAGTAACGCGACATTTTTCTGTTTGTAATTAGCTAATTTCACAATGTATGCATAGTTGCGTTTGTATTGTTGCTAAGTTAAATTCTATTTCATAAAATTGAGTCATACATGTCATATCTATAAGTAGTCCATTTTTACCTGTAGCTCTATGCGTATTAAGTTTCGTAAAGCGATAAGTTGTGTCAGATAAACCGTACAATAATGGAAACAGTTAAATGTATTACCAAATTCAAATAAAGTACTTATTGAATTTACACCTATCAAATTTCGTATTTTTAAGTACAGGCCGAACATCGTTGGACCGTTACAAAACCATGCAATATGGAGTAGCTTCTTGCAAGTTCCTTGACACTTTTCCTACATTTTCGGTTCCACACACTCGCATTTCGAGTGCTGTGTCCTATCTCATCCCCGTGGGGACAAAGGCCCTTTCTTCCGGCATACAATCGCGCCGCAGTCTAGTTACTGTATTGTTCTCCGGAGTGTATCCAGTGTTACTCGCCACGGGATTTAAAAGAGAAAATATTGCAGTTACTAAATGATTGTCAAGGCAATGTAATTTTATTATTTTTAGCAGAGATCCACAGTTTCTTAATATATTTAGTTGGTGAAGATACTTTGAACCGAAAGATACAGGTAATCTAGACATCAGGTAAACTGGCTACATATCACAGTTTATTAAACCAGTATAATTAATATGCTTATGTGGTCGAAATGGCATTAAATACATTACTTTCATCGTAGTTAAGCTATAATAAGAAGTATATTAAGATAATAATCAATATGGATGTACTAAGTCTTGTGATCAGGGATGCTATTATTTAGTGTGTAAAAAAGCGCCAAGGAAAGGGCATTTTTCATGACATAAAACCTATGATTGAAAATATTTGGTGTAAGCAGTTCCTGTCACAAAACAAAGTTTATTCTTTTGTTACGTTTTTACCTCTGGTTTGTATCTATTAGGCATATTAAGTAGCAATCTGCACCAGAGTTTTTTTTCATTAGCTAAAGAACGGCCGCGCAAGTTTGATACCACTATTACCGGGTAACAATCGCAAGTTTTAATCAGCCCTATTGTCGTTTGTCGGTCTAGTCTAGACTGGAAAAATGTCCCGGACGTAATAAGCGAAGGCTTTTGATTGTGGTCTGCTCACTGTTGAAGCCAACTTTTTACCATTGACGTCATGCGAATGAATAGATTGCTTCATAGTGATTTTAAAAAAGTTTTTTGTATTCCTCCTCAGTGGCGTTAGCGGTATTTTCAGGTACCTAATCTTTATGTAATGCAATA
>JALPQI010010258.1:0-38806 GCA_025490895.1 Thaumatotibia leucotreta | reverse complement strand
TTCCGAGTAAATCGGCTGTGACAGACGGACAGACGGACATGACGAATCTATAAGGGTTCCGTTTTTGCCATTTTGGCTACGGAACCCTAAAAATTACCTTCGTTTTATAAAAAAAAAAATATATTGAAGGTGGCTTATCGGCACGTTTATCGTTTTCATCATTCGCAATTGCATAATTGTTAGAACGCGACAGCAACGACGACAAGCGATTAGACGCTGTATGTACCATCATAAGCCTACTTGATCTAAATAGATGGGCTACTGGTATTTTAGGTATTATTCTAGGATACTAATATTTATTTAGCACATAATTGGTGCCACCAGTGGGTGCGACAGTAGGAAGGTCTCCGCGAGAAAGACTATACGTTCCTCTTTTATTACTTTAGTAAAATGGAAATCTGTTGAGACACCGTAAAACACCATGGTACGATACACAGCCACACCGTGTCGACAACGTGTACCTGGAAGATGCTCCGCCACGAACAGACGCAATCCGATCGCGGTCAAGCGCACACCTACTATAAATCTAAATTTTGTACCGATATCAAGACTAAATAAATTGTAATTAAAAGAGCAAATATATAAAAATTTAATTGAAGTTCCTGCCTACTAACTGCTACCCCAACAAAATCTATCTCGCGACATACTGTTGCACCAATCATGTGCTGAGCCTACAGAAGAATTAGTTGTGCGATAACGGGACGAGAGGAGCAATAGGTTGCTTGCCTCACCTTAGAATTTGATTATGAATCAGCCTGCAGCCAGTAATCAGCACTATACAATCTACACATGCCAGAGGGTGCTGCTCAAGCACAAAGGCGCAAAGGCTTTGTCCACAGCTTGAGCTTAATCAGGTTGTGCTATTGTTACTCAAGAGCTTCCGGGACAGACTGGGACAGCTATAGGTATAGCGGCGGGTATGTGTCATGACTAGGGCTCGCGGTCGTGTCCGGGTTTCGTGTCAACGTTTCTCATACCCGTGTTCGTGTTACACGTACACGGGTTTCTGACCCGATTTACACGGGTAATTAAAGTCCGTGTAAATAATACCCGTCTGCACGGGTACACGAGTACACGGGTATTATTTACACGGGCTTTAATTACCCGCGGGTTCGGGGACGTCCTTGACGAGAAGCCGTGTATGCATAGAAAGTCTGCTTTTTAAGGGTAAAGTTATGTACCGAAGGATGGGTCGTGAGGCTTAAGAGCTATAGTACAAATGGATAGATAAGCGGAAGGCTAATTGTGTCAAATAGACCTTATTGCGTAACAAATAGAGTCAAAATTTATAAAAACAAAAAAAGTTATATCGGCTGACCTTTCCTGAACACGACGTTTGTTTTGTAGTGTCGAACGAAGCTGCAGGTTACATTCAATAATAGACCTTATTTGCATTTGCTCAAATTATTTCGAACCCGTTCGGTTCGGTCTTAAGTACCCGGGTACCCGGGTAGCACGCGTTTTCGTGTAAACGGTATCCGTGTATTGGACACGGACACGGGTACCCGGCGGGTTCGTGTAATTCGGGTTCTTAGTACCGTCGGGCTTAAGAACACGGGTATCCGGTTTGGCGGGTTACACGTGTACCGTGAGCCCTAGTCATGACGTTATCTCCATACTGATTCCTTACAAATGTGTCTATATATTAATGCACTCGACTGTACAGCTACCACCAGCAATAAGTAACATCTTACATAATAAAGGCCGTAAAAACAATCAGTGTTGCCAGCTCCGTATTCTGATTCGATCCGAAGTCGGCTGCAAAATAATCCGAAAAGTTTCAAAAAGATCCGTCAGACTATTGTTCGCCCTTGACTTTTCCTCTAGTATTTTTGGATGCCGGTTATTTTCAACCTTTATTTTCCAAATCATCATCATCATATCAGCCGGAAGACGTCCACTGCTGAACATAGTCCTCCCCCAAAGATTGCCACAAGACAAGTGGCAAAATGGGGAATATTTAAGAAAATGCGAAATAGTCCGATTTGATCTAGGATCCGAAAAAGATCCGCCAGAGGCCAAAAAGATGCAAATGAGCACTGGGGTCCGCACTGACAACACTGAAAATATCTAAAACAGCTTCAAATTTTTGCGGTTTTCGTTGTTTTTTATTATTGGTAACCGTATACGTATCTACTGGAGTTACAGGGAATCTCTTTAAACAAATTGGGTATTTTGTAAAATATTTGTTTTTACGTTGCTTTTGTGCTATTTATTTATGGAATAGGTAATTGTTACCTAATACCCAAGTATAATTATATGTATACCTAACACCTACAAGCAAATAAAGTGTTGATCTGAAACACAGAACAAAAATAACGTAGAAGCGGCTTATACCCCGATTCTCGAGAGAACCGATGTCGCCACACTCACACTGGCGCAAACATGCACATAGAAGTATCTGAAAGCTTATTGGTTATAAAATCTTATACAAAAATAAACTTTATTTCGAATGCGACAAAAGCAAAATTATACTACTCGTTTTATTACTTACGACGTTTCGCTTGCTACTACTAATTTGCAAAGAGAGTATTGCCATCTAGCGTCGAGTAGCATAACTCTGTTTATAACTAAAACTTAATAGTTCAGCAACTCCCCAATAGATGGCGAATCCTTGTTCTCTCTCCCACATAAGTTGGCATTTCCCAAGAGTAAAAGAGATAGGCTGCTTTTTGCACGTTATGGCTAACGAGCGTCATAGTGCTGTGCAAGAGTCCGTATTATATCGATAAAATATATGTAATTATATATATATATGAAGTAATAGTACATTGGGCGTCTAGGGAGGTAATTACTAACTAGAGTGTTAGATTTTTATGACTCGAGTTAGTATTCCGCTTACCGACCGTGATGCATACAATGTTTTTCATCACACTTCTAATCAAAAAAAATTGTTTTAAGACAAAATATTGTTAAATGACGTACCAACTTTTCTATAACTCCCTAGGGAATACTCCCGCGATGCATGCAAGCAATGGGGCGCTTACAAAGCAAGTGTGATGAAAAAGTACATTTCTTCGATTTGCTTTGGTTTTTCATCATCATCATATCAGCCGAAAGACGTCCACTGCTGAACATAGGCCTCCCCCAAAGATTGCCACAATGACCGGTCCTGCGCCACCCGCATCCAGCGGACTCCTGCGACCTTCACCAGGTCATCAGTCCACCTTGTGGTGGGCCTACCTATGATGATAATGATGACAATGACAGTCGGGTGGACATAGCGAAACTATGATTTGGCAACGAAACCCTAATATCCACAATATTGTAATTGGATGACATGCAGGCCTACGCTCAGCAGCTGGCAGCAAAAGGTTGAGATGATGATGATGATGACGATGACAGTCGGGCGGAAATGGCGAAACTATGATTTGGCCACGAAACCTTAATATCCACAATATTATAATATGATGATACGTAGGCCTACGCTCAGCAGCTGGCAGCAAAAGGTTGAGATGATGATGATGATGACGATGACAGTCGGAAACCCGATTAAATAAATAAAGATTTCTTAATCGGCTCAAGACAACTAATGTAGGTATATCAACGAAATAAAATATCGATATCGATACCTTATTGGACCCTTTCCTCGCATTGGCCGCTACTCAGCCTATCGTTCCGAAATTCTAGAAATTTCCATAGTTTCATGCCAAATAAAAAACGACCTTATTATTGGCATATAAAGTTGTTTCTTATTTAGTGTAGTACAAACATCTTGCGGAAGACGAAATATTTTAGAAAATATTAAAATATTAACAAATTAAGAATTTCCGGTGGTATGAAATAACTTCATTGGTGAGGTTTGACTTCTGGCTGTTACTTTTACATCCCAAAACGGCACAAAAGGCATATTTGCACATTCTTTTTCGGATTTATTCGAAAACAATCTCACGTGAGCGCGCTTAGAGAACTGACGGCCTACTGTGGTTAACTTTTGTGCAGGTAAGCCTTGCGCTGCTTACTATTGCCACACGCGCTGCGCTTACATTACGCTTCTACTGTTTTTTCTGTTTTGTGATCTGAAAGGTTAGCTTAGCTCGAGAAGCAGTAGAAATAAAGCTACTCCATTAAGTTGAAAGCCATCGTCGGAGGCTAAATAATAAAGTCATTTTATATAAATAATATCGCTCCTCTATTGGTTTATACTCGTACTAGTTCTACCCATAGTAAGTATCTCCAGGAAAACCAAAGTGCAAAAATAAGCTATTAAAAATAACTAAATCAAAGCATAATGTAAACGTGTAAGCACAATACACTGTGCTGCTGAGCGTAGAGGTTTAAATATTTGTGCAAGTAAATATCGGATGGGGCCTTTGGGCGCCTGCCAACCCGACCTTTGTCACATACGTGCATACAAACTACGTGTACAACATGCTTCGAAATAATCTCCAATTATACACTATTTCGTACGCTGATGGACTCAGTTACTCCGGGAAGATGGTAATTGCAACAGTGCCAAAATATCGAATGCTCAATAATTTAAATGGTAAATATCCCGTCTTAAGTCATACTAATAATCAGACATCGGAATTCTGGTAGTATTTTTGAGCTGTCATAGGGACTTCTCATTTATCGACTACCGATTATACTTTATGTATATCGATAGAATTTTATTAGAGGTGCACAAAAGTACACAAAAGGTACCAAATATCTAGGTATATATTTCATTTTAATCCCCAAGGTCCAACCTTATGTTCACTACTTACTCTTGTGTTGGCACTGGTAAAACGTATCTGCTCCAATTAGGGCGTGCAAACCGGTTTTTATTTGGATGAGATTATTAACCGGTTTTCCATACTTACCGAAACCGGTTTACATTCCCTAGCTCCAATAAAGACAGTGGGGGTAGGATGGGTAGAACGGTATAATTTATGGTAAATGAGACCACATTAATATTGTAACACACCTTTAAGCCACATGTGCTTCTATAAATTAAGCTTTTTGTTCGTGATGCAAAAGTTTCGGACGCGAGATTTATGCACTAGCCTGTATAAGTGAATTAGTGAAACATGGCGTGTTTTATATTTTTTAATGCCGAGTTGGAGTAATTTTATCGCACTGGGATAGGATTAACGGAGAGTGGTTGGTTAATGTGTTTTTATTATAGTTTTTTCATTCAGTTTTAAAAGCCAAACTTTGGTCTCTTGAGAATATTACCGTTATTATATTGGTTATGCACCTGTATCCTAGCATCCTTCTAGGGTGCTTCAAAAATAACTCACTTTTATAATAATCTCTCATATTTTCAATTTAATGTATAATCGTATCGGTCAATGTGGATAATACCGTCTGTCGGAAAAGTCCGTCTACCAACTGATTTTCACCCCTAACTCAACAATATAAGACGCACATGACGGACTTTCACACTGACCTTAAGTAGGTACAGTCTCACTGAGGTATAATTATGACCGATGGCGACTGAACGATAAAAAACAAAAAGCGCAAGTCTCACGGTCGTTCATTTTATTTACTTGTCTTGTTAATAATCCTTTAAGGTATTTGTATTTTGCATTTTCAAACCAGACATGAAGTATATAACTTCCGTGAAGAAACCGTCAAATTATCTCTTGAATAGAGATTCGTGATTTTGTATAAGCCATGCATACTTGTATAAATGTACATTTAAGTCAGTATCTTCCACTCGCTATTAATGGGCAATTCAGTCGACTCGGTTCACGTTGAATACTAATATTATGCAGGTACTTACACGTTACACATCTAGGTCGAGTCAGGCTCGCTAAAAAATTCCACCGGAATAAATAGAGCGAAATGAAGTTCATACAAAACCGCTATTCACTGTATTTATTTTCCTCCGTTTCTTTCCTTAAATCCGCGGTTTTCAGACACAGGACCCGTACTATGATTCTCCGGCGGCGGACATAATTTGCACCAACAGGCTATTTTTATTTGAAGTAGGTTTACTCATGGCCACAGACTAGCCAAGGGCAGCAGTGTTATTCACTAAGGAAACCGCCTTGCTAACAGCGCTGTGTCAGCGCTGCGGCAGCGTCGAGCCTAAAAATGGTATTCACTAAATGCACTTTAAATGACACTAGCGCTCGGCGACGAATGCGGCGTGAGCTGGAACTACACTGCGTCGAGAGTTTGACGTTTAATGTACGAACTTCGTATTTTCTAACGAAAAACAGCGACGAACTCGCCCACAACCTCGCTCACAGCCTCGATTCCTAATGTCAAATCAAACAGCTAGGATTTTAGACAAGACTGTCTCGACGTCGAGCTCGTTGACGAACGCAGCGTCGAATGTGTGAATAAGAGAATAGCATAGCAGAGATGGCCTACGATGGAGTGAGTTTGCCCAGAAGGTGCCTAGACAAAATGCCATTCTGATCGTATACGTTACGATAAGCGATAAAGTAATCAATGTTGAGAAACTTGAGAATGACAGATTCGTACGAAAAGTCGCGGGAGCGTTTCCGTACATTATTATAGTCACGTCATCTTAGCTAGGCCTGCAGTGTGCCTACCGCACGCCTACCGAAACCTTTTTTTACGTAGACTTTTTTAGTACAAAATAACAAACCAAGGAATTTATGGGCAAGTATGAGAAAAAGATCATTACTTGGTGATATTTCGTGAACGTAAGCGGACCCAGGCCTACTACCGCGAAAACCGAAGTTAGTACATTTCGAAGATTTTCCTCTGTCACTCCAACGTAGGCGTCATTAGAGTGAGAGAGAGAAATCCTCCAAATTTACGAATTTCGTTTATGGCGGTAGGGCCGCAGATCTTTCGTTTGCTGACTCCCCTCTCCTCAAATCGATTATATCATTTTTGAACGATCCTCAATTGACAACGTTTCAAAATTTTCGATGTCCCTAAGTCGAAAACCATTTCGAGATATATTATACGCATGTAGATCTAAAAATATATATTTTTTAATTTTTTTTCGCAATGTTTTTGTTGAAAAATCTTAAAAATAGTTTAAAGGGGAAGTGACGTCACATAGATGGCACCGTGCGCGATGACAGCGCCATTGACAGGTGGCCATTTTAGACATTATAGTCGCCGCTTTCAAGCGGGAAGTAAGTAAATATTTTGAAAAATATTAATTAAATTTTGTGTTATTTTAATATATAAGGCAATTTTGGACAATTGCAGTCAGTAACATTATTGCTAATAACATTAATATTGTTGTTTTCAGTTAGAAATGAGCCTACTCATAACTAAAACGGGGTTTCGTGCCATCACGCACGACATCGTTTTCCAACTGGAGACGATGAATAAAGGGATGAAATTGGTGCAAGCTGGGCATGTTCTCGAGGTTGAAGATATTCGCCAAGAAGACATGTCCCGTATTATCAAATCCCAAGTGGTTCGCCAAGCTTCAGTGACAGCAACGGCGTACAAGACAACTTTGTTTGTAAGTATTATGTAAGCCGATTTTTGTGTTTCGATACCGTTCAAAAGTTTTTTCTATTCTCTAACAAATAAATTTACTTACAGCTAAACACCAATTCTCATGTAGAGAGTGTATCGTGCGACTGCGTTTATAATAAGAGTGGGAAATGCAAGCACATTGCAGCACTTATATCTTCATAAATAATGAAAACAGTTTTACAGTCACTATTCTTCTTGGTGTTATTGCAATTAACAATAACACACCTTACTAGGCCCATATTAAATATTTATCTACATCCATATCATAAGTTGTCTACAATATGTTTAGCGGCGGTAAGCAAATAGCCTACTTTAAGAAATCTGTATCTGTGGGTGTATCATAATTTTTACTTTACGATATCGGCAACCGATATCTTAATCACAATTAAATTTCGAACATTCTGTTAAAAAGAAAAAACACACTTTAACTTCGATTATCGAATTAATCGATTTGTAATTTCATTCACATTAAAATTCATATTCCATACATTCTTCTAAATGTCGAATACTGAGAATCGATTTGAGAATCGATATCGACTCAAGACCTTACCTGGTTTATGAATAAAAAAAAACTAATGTCAGTTCAGTCATTTGTTTTGTTTGAATTGTTTCAAACAAGGAGGTTGGAGGGTTGCCTATAGGTTACACACTAAAGAGGTCCGTGCTCTGTGGTTTCAAACATACAACTTTTTTGGACTGTTGACTTGAAAGTTAAATATTATCGAGTTCGTTGTGAAATATTTACACTGAAAAATTATTTATGACGACGAAGACAGTGATGTTGAAATGTGTGAAACACCACCAGAAATCCGGGACGCCGCTACAACCGTGACCAATAATTTGCTGCCACAAAAATAAACATATTGTAGAAAACTTATTATATGCATGTAGATAAAGTTATATATGTGACTGTACATAATTAGGCATTAAACACTCGTGTGATCTTATTATGAAACTCGCCTACGGCTCGTTTCATAAAACCACACTCATGTTTAGTGCCTCTTATTATGCGCCAGCCACATAAATAACTATTATCTGAAAACGATGAGAAAATATTTGCTGCAGTATGGATTTAACAGCTGAAGTCGGCGACCATAATGTCAATTTTAGCCGCAGCGAGCGCGGCGATCGTTTCGGCTACCCCCTCCACCCGCTTTGCACCCTGCCAATAACCAAAAAATCTTGTGGTTGGAATGAATGTCACTTCTATTTGACACTATTTGACACTTGTTACCGTTTTTCGTGGCTTTCTTATGTATATGAAACATCACTTGTGACGTCATTTAGCAGATTATTGACGTTTGTAACTTTCGCTCTTTCTGCTCGAAGTAGTAATAAAAAGGGATTTTTGCACTAAAATAGCACGTGTATCTTTTAATATTGAGTTGTTTTGAAACAGACAATAAAAACGGACACTAACAAATATGAAATGTTGTCAATTAAGTTAGTTTGCGATGTGCTGACAAGAAGTTTCGTATGGATGAATCACGTTTCGCGTAACGATCGAATTTCGTAGAGTAGGGGGATAGAACAGCGAATGCTCTTTTGATCTGCACGCACCTTTATGAAATTACCCATACCTACCGAAAACGTTAATTCAATATTCTCATAGTATTCATCGTGGTAAGGGAAGTTCCCAGGGAAACCTCGAGACGCGAATATTCCATTCCGCTTGAATAGGTACATCGTTTAAAATAAGTTTACAGTGGTGCTCTTTACATTGTACAATTTATTCTTTCTTTCTAGCTGGCTGGTAATGTAGATACTAAGATACATACATAATATAGACCATGACATAATTATAACGACAGTCTTGCGGCAACATAGACTATCCGGCTATATTTAATTAAAATAGTAATATGGAAGTACCAGTGCGTAACATGTTAACACAGAATATTTGTGTTAGTTTTTAGTAAAACGTCCCACTTTGTCGCTTACCATAAAGACGAGTTTTCGTTGTCTCTTCATATGAATAAACTGACAAAGCGGCTTTAAGGCAAACGACAAAGTAGGACGTTTTACTAAACTCTCTCACATTTATTTGAATCACGATATTTTGCTCATAATATATACATCTACATAAATTATTGTCATGTATTTTAGGAGATAAGTTAGTAAGTTTTGTTAAATAGTATTTATTTTATAGGGTGACAATATCAAAATTTGTAAATTTTCGTAGTCAACTCCATTGTACGAATAAGTGTCAGGTGCTTTTGCTGGCAGTACTAATAGATGGCACCTCAGTACAAGTTTGAATGTCACAGTCCTAATAAATGTCAGCCTGTCTTAAAATTATGTAAATAATTTAGATATAAGCTAATTGTTTCAAAGTTGGGATATGAAGCATTTATTATCGTTTAAATACCCTAATAGTTGATCTTATCATATCGATAGCAACTCAAGCTATGATGACGAGTAGGTATTGGTACTAAGGTCCGACCGAGACCCATATTTTAGTCTCGGCCGAGACCGAGACCGAGAATAAATTTGACTCTCGGCCGAGACCGAGACCGAGACCGAGACTTGGTAGAAAGGATAAGAAAACGTATAAATTACATAAAAATCCCTAGCAAAATACCTTTTAAGTCAAACGTCAAACTAAATACAGCATTTTTTTCGGATATTTCCTTTTTTTGATTTTTTTTATGTAGGTACCCCACAAACCGGTATTCAATTTTTAGGTATTTTTATCGATAGTATGATAGGGGTCGCTTACTCTAAATTATTCCTTCCGTTCATTTCAAAGTGAAATTGAAGTCAGTTCATGTCAATATGAGACTAATAAAATCGCAGTAAGTTCGCGAGTTGGCGTCAAGCTCGCCAATTACAGCTCATTACGAATCTCGGCCACGGCCGAGAGTCCCGGCCATTTTTGGCCGAGAGCCGAGAGGGATATCTCGGCTCGATTTTTGGCCGAGAATGCCGAGACCGAGACCGAGACCGAGATCTCGGTCGGACCTTATTTGGTACAGGGTCGGGTACTGGTACTTCCACCTTATTAAACAGAAAGTTTATCACGCGGCGACATACTCGTTCTATCGCACCAATTAGGGAACATACCCATACTACGTGACCCTTTTTCAAGCGTTATTTAAATTACATTATTACAAAATAATCTCGAAATATACTAGTCCCGTGACAAGATACCAGACCCTCCTTCCCCCTGGTGACCAAGAGTGGTACTTTGACAGACCCCCTCCCCCCCTAAACAGGTCACGTAGTATGGGTATGTTCACTTATGTGCTAAACTGCTTATTTAGCTTAATCAGAAAAAGGAGACTACCTAATACCTACATATTTCGAGTAACAGAGTGTTAAGGTAAATCAGGCGACTGAACAAAATAAGCGTAATGCTTAAAACCGGAGTGTCCCAAATAGCTCGGTGCTTTATTCTCGTAATGAAATTCTTTTTTACGGTTTCGACTCTGACTCAACGCTCAGGCTTGGGAAAATGACACTCCTTTACCCTTACCACGAAATTACTTGCTTATAAGTTATTAGGGTCAAAATTCTTTTCGTTGTCTTATTCCGTGTCCCTAAATAATGTGACGCAGTGGTGATTTTTGTACGAGATGATGTTTTGTTTTCAATTTCTGATGTTATTAAAATCTAGCGTGAAAAAGAAATACAAGTGCATCGGATTTTTTTTTAATGCTGATTCGAAATAGCAACTAAAAGCGTGACAGAGTCGAATGAAACAAGACAACGATAATAATACATTTTGAAAACATAAATCTACAGCGAAATTTTAAAACCTGAATAATTGTTTTATTTGGTGGAGGAAATTGAAGCGTAATAGTCCTGTATGCTTAGAACGTGATTGGTGCGACAGTATATCGCGACGAGATAGATTTCCCATCTTTTACCAACTATATGAATAAAAGAGGGATGGTTGTCTATCTTGCGGCGCCATAATGTCGCACCAATCAAGTCGTGAGCCTACCTACCGATAGAGTTTGCCGTCTCTCTTCGTTGGAGTGAGATACTCGCGTATAATAAAGAATACCCAATTGAAATGAAGGAAATGAATGAAATAACTTAAAATGACATTACATTAAAAACAACGATGTCAAACTTGTGCCAAAGAGTCCGCTTGTTGCTACGTAAGTAGTGCATCGCAGGGCACACTCCGCAACTCTGACTTTCAGTGAGGCCAGAGATTTAATTTAATACCTACCCGTTTAAAGCCGTATCTATTGCCAAACAATGTGAAAGCTCATCGATCTCGGTCGCGTTTTATAAAGTTACAATTTACAATTTTGCTGTTTGCCTCTCTTTCTAGCCAATATGTGCATCCGTTAGAGAGGCAAACAGCGAAATTGTAAAATGTAACTTTATAAAACGCGACCCTGTTATTGTAGGTATACCTGGCTATTAACACTCTAACAAGCCTAGCCAAGGTGCCATTCCGCAACCGATAAGTCACGTGGCCATAATATTACATGGTATCGTTCGAATCTGTCATTTTATCGCTTGGCCTGCAGTAAGCTTAGCACATAATTGATGCGACAGTATGTCGCCTCAAGATAGACTTCCCGTATTTTACTAACTATATTATAATAAGAGGAACAGACAGATATAGCTCAACCAGTCCAGCTACATATGTGGGCTATGTTGAACACCGCGTATCCACCTATTTATTTATTTATTTATTTATTGAATGACTTGACACAATTCTAATAAAAACAATATCGTCCCACAAAACTGTTACAACAGTTTGACTGTGGGAGCGGCAGTCTCTTAATTAATTGTTTTGACTGGGATATAATCGAACTGATTGTACTTATACTTAATAATAACTACCACTAAAAAAGCATTACTTAGCAATCAAGTAAAGTAATGCTTCTTTAGCAGTCTCCTGAATTTATTATAATTTTGTTCATGTCTGATGGCTTCAGGCAAGCTGTTTAGTGAATATGGAATACGCTTTTTCAACGTTCTATCCCCATAATAATTGCTTGTCCTTGGGACAAATAGTTTGCCAGTGGCCAATGCCCTAGTATTGTGAGTATGGTCTATAGGCTTCAATGCAGGGTACTTTAGGCTAGGTTCCAGAGAGCTATGGTTATTGGTTAGAAGTAAATATTTATGTTTTAAGCTTACTGATAAGATTTTGCAGATACTGAAAAGTTGTCTATAGTTTATTATTTATCTTTACATTTATGTTCAGTTTTATTGCTAACAAGTAATTTTAAAAATCTGATTTGCATGGATTGGTTTTCGTGGTAAGTCCATAGCTATTGAGGGCATAACCAAGTATAGAGTCGACTAGCGACATGTACAAACATTTTAGTGTGCTAATAGGAACTCTAAATCTTAAGTGGTAGAATTTGCCTATTAGATTATTACACCGACGTTCTCCTTCATCATATTTGTCACCCTCCGTAGCCTAGTTGGTAGTGACCTACGAAACTGGAGGTTCCGGGTTCAAATCCCGGCGAGGGCATTATTTGTTTATTTATTTGTCACAAATATTTGTTCCTTGGTCATGTCTGTCTATGTATTTAAGTATTCAAATGTATCTATCTATTATATTATATCGTCGCTTGGTACCCACATCACAAGCCTTAATTGAGCTTACCGTGGGACTGAGTCGATTTGTGTAAGATGTCTCATGATATTTATTTTTTATTTTATAACATTTCGCAAGTATCGAGCATTCGTCTCTGTTATTACCTTACACAGTGACAGACTTATGTTCGTATGCGATCGCGGAATGACATCTTAGCTAGGCCTGCAGCGGCCCTACCGCGAAAAACGAAAATCGTAAATGTCGAGGACTTGTCTCTCTCAGGCCGTGGGTTTTCTGGCCGGCGACCGGCGACCGACGCGTGTCCGCCGCCGACGACGTTCGAATGTTTTGTTCGCGAATGTTTGAGGGTGGTTTCTCTGACACGTCGTTAGTTACCCGCTGCTGGCAACGCTTCAGTGACACCACCCTCAAACATTCGCGCCAAAACATTCGAACGTCGTCGGCGGCGGACACGCGTCGGTCGCCAGTCGCCGGCCAGAAAACCCACGGCCTCACTCTAATGACGCCTTCGTTTGAGTGACAGAGAAAAAACCTCGAAATTTACGAATATCGATTTTCGCGGTAGTAGCCTGGTTCGAGCTTTCGAAATAAACCTATGGTAATGCTCCTGAGTAATACTTAGACGTTCGTTTTCTGACATCTCTCCACTTTGATAAAGGGAAATGTTTTATGAATTTTAAAATAGCGTTCTTATGAGGATTACAAACATCGAGCTTGTCTTTTAGGGATCCTTTCACAATCTGTTAGTTGTATGTACACTTTATAAAGGGTTTCTATAGTTGCAGATTTCTAAGAATGAACTTTTGACAGAACTAGATTAAACCTTATTAATATGAAGGTAAGACTTACGGTTTTTCAATAGTCTTAACGTCACATAAGGCTCATTTTTAAACTGTCAAAAGTTCATTCTTAGAAAGCTACATCTATACAGGGTGGCTCATTCAAATCGGTCAGTATGGAAAAGTCCGAAACTATAAGACATAAGAAGATTTGTTCTTAGGAACCATGTCACCGATTTTGATAAAAAGAAAAACTGCATTCAAGCATTTGAAAAAAAAACACTGTACCCAGCCAGGGAATCGAACCCGGTTGTTTTGAAAAAAAAAATAACTTACACTGTTTCTATTCAGATATCGTTTGTCCAAGTTTTAAGCAGTAAATGTCTCCAAGAAACATGATGTCTAAAATGAATGGAATTCATTATTTTCACGTACTTAAATTTATTTTACTAGGTGTAAATCTTAAGAAAAAAAGTTTTTTTGTCATATTTAGCAACGCAGTTTTTCTTTTTATCAAAATCGGTGACATGGTTCCTAAGAACAAATCTTCGTATGTCTTATAGTTTCAGACTGTCCCATACTGACCGATTTGAATGGGCCACCCTGTATATTTGATCCTGACATAGTCTCATTAGTGCCCCTAGTGTCCCTACCTCAGAACATACGAAATTATAGTATTCCTTGCTTGCTATAAACAGTTTCTGTATGTTAATTAACGTAGATGGTAGGTTTAAGTTGTTATTAAATAAATAAATAAAATATATATTCGCTGTCACTCCCACCTTTATTTATAGTATTGACGTACATAGGTACTTTGTGCGTCGATGACAGTGAATGGATTAAATATTATATTAATATAATGTAATCGGTTTATGGTAAGCTTAAAGTTCATTGACTTTGTGGGCGAGAACCTGGGATTCCAGGTTGTGGTAGTTTCTTTGCTTACGATAAACTTATAGAAAAAAATATAATATAAATTTCGAGCATCTGTCACTTTCACTCGAATTATTTTGTCGCTTACTATAAGGGCGCTTTGACATTTAATTCATAGAAATAAATAAGGTTACGCGCATTATAACACCTCAACGGCGACTCGACTCTATGCCAAAATATATTGAAATTTAATCCCTGCCTAAATGGATTTTATCCGAATTCACGTCGATAGATTTGGGGAGACCCTTATAAATCCTCATACATACTTTGTAGGATAAAGCATGGTATAGGTATCGGCACGAGAGTTGAGGCCACGCACACATCAACATGTCATGTAAACACACGGAGAATTTGAAAATAGATTTCTTTTTTCATACTGACAGCAAACCCAATTGAAACTGTAAAATTGACCAAAAAGTTTGTTCAAGGGATTTGCTTCAATATCTTGACGCAAGTCATTCATTCATTTACTACATTTTTTGCAATTAGTACTTCATTTGGATGCGTGTGTAATCATTCACTCTCGATCAACTCAACTCTCAACTCTCGTGCCGATATAGGTGAAAAACTTAATAAAGTCACCTGTTGTATGTGTGAGTGACGTGTTCGAATAGGCATTTGTTTTGTTTGTGTTACTAATTTCAAATATGTGTTCTCTATTCGAATACGTCACTCACACGTACAACAGGTGACTTTCTTAAGTTTTTCACCTATACCTACCTATAGATGGCCACCGTTTGTAACACACCCCCCTTTATATTACTAAGCCCCCCTATATAAATAAACGCTCTTACACCTAACCTACTTCACCTGAATACTAAAAATAAAATCTGAAAATTCTAATAAGAGAATCTAGAATTCTAATTACCTACTTCTAATACTGTTTTATGAATTAATAATTAATAATGAAATAATCCGGAATAAATAAGTTAATATCTTGAATTGGATCAGTAAATTGGCCAAATGATCGTTAGTGTGTATGTAGAAACCCTTCGTTGTGTCCGTTGTCAGTAACCGAAATCCTTTTCGCATATAGGTAAGAATTGAGTATCTTAATACGCATATTTAATCTAAGTGTAAGAAATCATTTAAACTAAGAAATAATATGTCAGAATATAGGTAAGGTAAATGTCAGATGTAAATTATGTCATAGTTAATTTGTCAGCTAGAAAGAATGTTGTAAAGTATGTAAAAATAGTCCAATAACATGTCACAATATAAACAAAGAAGTTAAATTAAATTTATAATGAAAATATTTTTATTTGGGGGTTAGAGATACTGCCCCGCCCCGCAGCATCCGTATCCATCTTCCAGTTGCAAGGTCAGGATTCCGCCCCCGTGCTGAAGGCACTAAAGTTCTGAAGGAACTTAATAATGACATGACCTTTTAGTCCTTCCTGTCATTATTTTGTGACATTTCTTGTCTTGTATGAGAGGATTTGCAAAGGGACATTTAACATAACAAAATACTGGTAGGAGCAGAAGTATTAGATCCACTCTAGTTATCCAGAATTCTGCAATTTTTGCAATACATTTCTTGTATTGGTTTCAATGAAATAATATTATCCAAACTGTAGGTGTAGTCATTTTGTATCATACTTTCAGACCAAAATAAACTACGATCTTACTGCGATCTAGCCTGGGTAAATTACTCATTGAAAATTACATACCGTTACTAGTATGATTTGTGATAGTAGGTATGACCTTGTATTCTTAAGGTCGTGTTGGAAAATTACAGAACCATAGAAAACAGAATGAAGTCTTAGTACTCACTGCTAAGAGACGGGCAAACAAATATTTTCTTTTCATTTTCAAAAACAAAATGCTTCTAACGTTACGACATATTGTGAGTTATTTATTTTAGTTCTCTCACAATATTTAATACTACCAGTAGAATAGCAAGGAGCAAAATATAAATTGTCAAATAGTATGTCAGGTTTGTCTATTTGTGTCATAAATAAATATATGTAATAAAATCCTAACTTGTCCCTAAACCCACCCTACATCCTAGCTATTTGTACATTAAAATGTAACCCATAAACCCGTATTTAATTTACGTAAACAAATTAAGAAGCCATATATGTACCGGAACCTAGCTAACTATTGAAAATATTTAATGGCTTAATACATCTCAAAAATTAGAAAATCACTTGAATCCTACAAAACCTACGCCTATAATATTCCTAGCCCTAACAGCTACACTATCCAACTATTCTACCGAAATATTTGCAACCTAGCACCCCGTGGTGCACATTTAATTTACACGCGTAATTTCCCGATGTGCAATGGGAAATTCTAGGCTAAAGCTAACTACTTCGGATGGGAAAACTCCATTAGACTAACACCCTATTTTCCCGTGTGCTGTTTGTTCCTTCTCGATAGGGATTGGGACAGAAAAGGAACAAACTGACGAATAAATGTGAATATATAAATATATAGATAAAAAGGACTAAGCAACTGGCTAATTTAGAAAATCAGAGTTGACTTTCCAAATCGTCCGGCACTTAGGGGTAAAACACCAGTCTCAATAAATGCTGGTAACTGTCTGGACCCACCAGATATTTACAACACTAAACTAAAGAACGCTAATTAGAAAGCAAGAACCAACGTTGTCACCGTTCTGGTACCTGTTCTTTCTCTCTAATTGCCCAGCTAACTGTGCTGAATTGAACTAGTTCTCCCTAACCCATAATAATTCAAAACACTAATCACTAAATAACTATAATATGTGACACTTCCAATCTAGATCATTAAAGTGCTAAATATCCACAGAGCACGGACCTCTTTAGTGTGTAACCTTAGAGATAGAGGCGGCCTTGGCTGTCATTTTCATAGAAATCGACCGTGTCAGGTAATTTTGACATGTAAATGTAAATAGTGTTGTGGTATGGCTTGATATTTTTATCGATAGATTAAAACCAACAGTTATTTGACTAAAAACGTTACTTGAAAAAAGCTATTCAAACATTCTCATTTTTAAAATCTCACTAAAATGATGTCGTTATGACTGATATAAAAACAGTAAAATTTATACATTTACAGTTTTATACATTTATTTGAATTTATATTTACAATAAGTACCTACTTACATTAAGTGGTTAGCTTCAAGGTTAAAGTTAAACAACAAGTGTTAAGGGTAAGGCTAGACAGAGGTTAAACAACAGGCGGTCTTACAGGATGGAGTTTTAAAGTTGGACAGGCATTGGATGACAATATAGATCTTGGATTTGTTTTTACAAAACAGTCATTTTGGAAGTGGTCCGAACAAATTGTGTCGTGTTTTTGCGGAAACCAGTTCAACTTTCCAGTCGCCGTTATCCAGCGTTCTCTGACACATGGTTATATAGGAAATCTAAAAATTAAGGCAGAATTTCTTAAACTATATGTTTTGTATAGTTGCTTCATTGTCTGCACTCTAGATAAATGTTATATTATTGCTAAATATAAATAAATAAATAAATGTTTGTGGGACAGTCTCATACAAATCAACCTAGCCCCGAACTAAGCAAAGTTTGTACTATGGATGCTAGGCAACGATATACAGTGTGTTACCATGACCCAGGCTTTTACGAAAATGGGTAATAATACGCATTACTGGCAATCGTTTTCAAGTATTAAGAGTTGACAAATATTTAAATTAACTGTACAATTATTTTTATTTCGTTCGAACGATCAATGTAACGCGTGTACTGCTTGTTTGTCAAACGCTGCGATCTGTCATTGTCAAGTGTCAATTAACGATTTATTTTGAAGTACATTGCTTCTCAATTAAGTTTTCTTAGAAAGATAATTACTTTTAAAATTAGGATTTTTAAACAAATAATGCACATGGTTTGGCTAAGAATCTGCATCTCAATCCTCGGTTCAAATAAAAGCCTGAATCATGTTAACACACTGTATATATGAACTTAAATAGAGAAATACATAATAATTTCTTCGGTTACCGCGAGGATTACTCATGAAATAAAACTATGAAAACGGATAAATTAGTTAATATACGCGAGTTTATCCGTTTTCATAGTTTTATTTTAGAGAAATACACATAATTATACTTACTTATACATAAGAAACGTCCGTAACTCGGGAACAAATTTTGAATTTCTACTATCACCGTTTAGCTGTAAGAGTTTACATATACTATCGATAACAAATTCAGCGTCGTGTCTCTTCACTATGTCTCTCGCCCATACTAATTTTATATTGAATTTAATATAACTTTTTTTACTTACCTGTGATAGGAAACGTTTGAATTTTGTTTATTAACGTACGTAGACTGGTTCCTGCACCAGATTACAGAGGAATGTGGCATTCTTGGTATATTTTTATAGTTTATATACCCATGACGTCCCGAGAGGTACTGACAGCACATATGCGTAAAACGCATATGCGCGGCACGGGTTTTGTCTGTCACGCCGTCTCTCTATAGGCGCCCTAAGAGTTACAACCTCCTTGTAAATATCACTAAAATAATCCAAACCAAAACTTCACATATTGAAAACAATTAATAAACAACATCATTATATTAATGAATGGCACTAAAGTAGAAAACAAGAATTTACACTTTTAATAGCCTATTGATTTGTAGCCTAAACTTCACCAATATTCTAAAATATTAGCACTTGCCTGGGCACAAATCAATAAACAACCAAGATAGCTACTATCTACTAAAATTAAAAACAACTCTACGCACAAAACAAAACTTTACACTACTTTAAAATATCAAGCACTAGCACTATTCTGGACCACAAAACAACAAGTAATGAAATAATTAAAATCACAAAATTTTACACAAAATTATTTAAAATAACAAAACGAAACCCCACAACTAGTTTCCCTATACCATGTCCAAAACCAGACCTTACTAGAATCACAGGATACTAGCAAAATCCATATTTCAGGACATAATACAGGTAACCTAGAATTACCTAAACCTGCACTATGAGAACTTCGTCCAACGTTCCGCAAAAAGCCAAAGACCCTAGACCGATCCCGAATTTCCTCGTGCACACGCTTTTAAACTACCCCTTCCCTACTTCCCTACTCACGTCTTCTTGCATACCATTGGTATTTTGAAAACCCATACTGAATTTCATAATTTTGTTTAAACTTTACACAAATTAAATCTTATCCCTTAATTAAAATAAAGTCCAATTTGACCTAATCAATGGGTGTGAACACATCTAGTTATAACGCCTATTGGGGTTTGACTCCATAGTTTTTTATTATAAAAATTTTAGTTTTTCTATATGAACGCAAGTGTAGAGGCCGCCCTTTTTTAACACTTTATAATATGGTTCAGTTTTGTAACGAATATTTTTTGCGTGCGGCATTCTTTTTAAGTATCACATGACATTCGAGAAACCAAACTGATTTTCAGGCAAAAACTTATACAGTACAAGCTCTATGACATTGAAATACAGTTCAAATTGTTCTATTAATTAAGTGTCTTAAGAAATTGGTTTACTATAAATCACTAAGCTCTCCAAGAACTCATCTAAAATTTCAAACGATAAGGCGTACTTGTGTTATGAGAAAGAATTTAGTTATTACAATTGCTGTGTGACTCAAGAGTGGAATTTAACCGACTTTAAAAAAGATTACTATTATGTTTCATATACTGCTAACATGGAAAGGGGGCCCTTTGACATGTTACACGTTCAATTGTCGACTAAGGTGGAAAGTCAGTAGTGTCACTACTGTATCTTCATTCTTCATGAGAATGTTTGAAACACTACGGTTTTTTTATCTATCCCAAAAAAAAACTCTATCAGAAATTCTGAAGTTCATGATTTTCAAAGCCAAAACGAATTCAATAGAATCAGGCCATTAAGGCTTGGACAGTAGCCAAGGCTCTGAGTCCGTTGATCTTTTATTGGACATACAACTGACGCTTTTTCTATGCGGGATTCGATTTTTAGCCACATTGGTTAACATGCCACATCCAATACTATTGAATGAATATACAAGACGAAATTGTAATGGTTGTACTCCGTTTAAGGTTTATTCAGTATAGTTTTCCAAGTAGATAAAAGAGAAGAATTTTTGTTCAAAGGGAAAGTTGTGTTTAACTGTCGTGCCAATATTGAGACCTGAGGTAGCGAAAGATTCCAAAATTGAGCCACCCGCTTAGCGAGTGGTTCAAAAACTGGAATCTTGACCATTGCGAAGGTCTCAAGGTACGAGAGTTGAACAAACTTTGCCGCCAAGTGTAATACAACTTTTTTCCTCTCACTATCGCGAGGAAATATGATTACAAATCTTATTCAAATGTAAATTAACGGTATACTCTTGGCTCGTCTCGTTCGTTTTTCGTCACGGTCCTAAATTTGACCGATTCTGCTTTCGTCACCCATTCTTTATTCGTCACGATCGTCGATGGTCTTTCTCATCTTCGGTCAAATTTGTTGTTCGTCTTTATCTTAATCCGTCTCGTTCTTAACTCGTCATAATTTTCTTTCGTCATGTTCGCTGTTAAATCTATGTTTTTCGTATATTTTCATAGTCTTAAGTCGGTACCAACTTAGAATATGACCAAATACGAAACGACAAAAAACAATTGAGTCGAAATAGGAAAACAGTCACCAACTTATTATGGTCAAAGACGACAATGGCAATGACTGTAGATTAACTTGACGAATGAAGAATGGGTGACGAAAGCAGAATCGGACAAATTTAGGAACGTGACGAAAAACGAATGAGTCGACCCAAGAGTATACCAAATTAACTTAAAGAAACCATTTAAAACTCAATGTTGAAACGTATTGTAGAGTACAGTTACTTCTGGTACTTAAATATAGCCAGTGGCTTACAAAGTCACCCATGAGAAATCTCTGTTTGAGAATCTGTCTGAGAAATCTGAAAGTCTGTTTTTGACACTATTAATTAGATAAGGGCTTCCACTTGTATTACAAGTTGCAAGTTTTTGAGAAATGGGCCCCTCTTTCAAATTAGCCGACGCTCCATAGAAAAAAAAAATTTTTTTTTGGTAAAAAAAAATAATTAAAACCACCAAGCTGTCAAATCACACAGACAATTGAACCATTAATCGAATAGAATCTGGCTGGAAGCTGACGTTGCTATGGTTGCGTTGCAAAATAGGTATAATTATTAGTATTATACTGAAAAAATCAAATAAACAAAAAGGATCTTACCTTGTGACAACTGGAAGACATGCGTCACATGTTTTGACAGCCAATTTTATAGACAGTGAATGATGGAGAAATAAATATCACTAAACTTTCCTCCTTTGAATAAACGTATAGATAGGTGCTAAATTTAGGCCTGATTTTTCAGTCCTCAGTTCGTATCTGTTAGTTAAAATTGTCACTATCCTTATCTTTAGTCATCAGTCAAAAATTGATAGAGCGAACATTTATTTGACAGATACTGTTAACGCGGGATTGAAAAATCAGTACTTAATCTATCATGACATTTGTTATCCTACAACAAGTTAGTACAGGGTGACCATGATTTTAGATGATCAATTTTTTTTTTAACAAATACGTCATAAAAAATTTACAAAGTGTGGGTGTTTCGCTTAATTTAGCTTTAGGTTTCGTATTGTGTCTAATGGCTAGGGTTGGTTCTGTCCCCGGTTCTCGAATTACTCTGTTTACATTGAGTGATTAGTATATCGCAATCGTCTTAAAGTTGTTGGTTTAATTTAATTTGTTGAATCTTTCAACCGTGGTTATGCGTTGTGTAAATGCGTTTAAATCTGTGTATAATGAATATAGAGAGAAACCACTGTTAAGTGCAAAAATTCAGGTGCATAAAAAAAATATGCATAAGGTGCGAGGTTCGGTAAGGTTGTCAGATCAGATCATATACAGGGTGGAACGGAACGACGATCCTTCCCAGTACCGAACGAGTCTACAAACCATTACGATGAACTTTCAGTATAGGACCAACAACAAAATGAGACCTAGAGACTTCCTTACTATTCCATATCACATCCGCACCCATCAAACTTCCAACGCACCCACCCACAGAGCTATAGAACTAATTAATAACTTTTTAGCTACGATTCAAAATGTCGAAATTTTCTCTGATAGATGGACACAACTTAGACAAAAAATTAACCATTACCTTAATACCTGCTACTGTACCCTATAATTTTTCCTTTTCATTATTTTGACATAAAATGTTATTACTATTAGAATTATGTTAGCTTATAGATAATTCCACATGTAATGTCTTGGCGTAAGCTGTTTTTTACATGGTTGTTGTTGAATAAAGAAAGAATAAAGAAAATCAAAACTGCGGTTTTAAAAAAGGGTTAACCCTTTGACAGTCGATCACGAAACTCTATCGATGACGTATTAGAGTTCTTTAAACGAATTTGTTTTTTGCCGGCTGTGAAAGGGTTAAGTTTAAAACTGCACTTTTACGAGTAAATTCTAGTTTAAATCAATAATTAACTGATAGCTAACACATAGAAAAAATATTTACTGTCAAAACTGGTTAGCAATACTATTGAGTATAACATGATTGACATTTTATTATCTCCTGCCTATCGTCTTACCTACCGTTCTATCTAAAACGTCACGAAACTGTAACAAAATAACATTAACATTATTAGGCATTATATTCAATTTACTCTAGAGACTTGAAAGGGTATATGGATCGTATTACGTCGGTACACAAAGGACGGCATTGTAGTACAGTCGCCTCCATTATCTTGCATAATGTAGAGCGCAACAATCTGACATTACTTTGTCCAGTGTGTACACTTGTACAGTCGCTATCAAATAGAGGGTGGAAAGATAAGTCGGGTTCTAAAGGGAAACTACCTTAAAACCTTTTTTATTGAGCTAATGATAATGTTTAAATTCCGCCGACAATCATTATCTTCCCTAAAAATGAACGTCTAGAACAATAAGATTTTTTTCCATACATTTCTTTCGAAAAAATAATATCTTTGAATGCAGTGCAGTAATCATTCTTTTTAAAAATAATAGAATGTTTCCTTTGAGTAAAATGAGCCAATTTAAGGATTAAAGGTAGTTTCCCTCCAGGGCCCGACTTACCTTTCCACACTGTATGATATACATCATGATCAGCCTCGGCTAAAAAATCTTTGGGCTGTTCAAAAATCACGTGATCATATTTGCCGATTTTTGACCTTCCAACCCCCCTTGGCGATATTTGGTGAACGTAAGTGGGCCCAGATCAATTTTCGAAGTTAAGTACCAATCAATTCATTATTAGGAGTTTTTCGCGATTTCTTGGTTGTCTCCATATTGAAAGCTCAGCGTGACCGTCCCTAGTACCCTGTTCACTCTTGCTCCACGACCCTGATGTAACACTGTATAGCTATATTAATACCTATGGTACGTGAAAAATAAATATTTTAGCGTGGTGAAAAGTATTAAGTAGTAATTGTGATTGTAAATCCCATCCTCGTCGCCAGATGGAGTATCGCGGGGTTGGAAAGGAAACAACCAAACTGCTCGGTAGCTAGTTTATTACTGGGTGCTTAGCCAAGTTGCCAATCGCTAGCGCTTAGTCGTCAATCGTAGCTAACTGTCTTTGTCGCACTAATATGAAAAAGTGACAGAGAGGGAAAACTACGATACGCTACTAAGCGCTAGCGCTTGGCAACTTGGCTAAGCATGCTGGTCTTGCGTAGGTAATGAGGTTACATATATTCCAAATTGCCTAGCCCTCTTAACTTCACTAATCATAAATGTCTCCTAACAAGCCGCTAAGTATTGTTTGTCCCTTTCGGTCTTATGTCTATAAGGTTTGCAAAATTAGGAGACGTTTATAAATGAACAAGGGGGTAGATTCCAACTCGACACCTCTGCCGATATAGCAACCTTTCAATCACCTTAAGGTCGGATAGAACTTAAATTTCTCTTTGTACTTCGTAATGTTTCATAAAAAATGTATAGAATTTCCTTATAACTGACTCGTTGAATAGCTTTCCTATAGTTTCCGAGGTCCCTTGTGTAAATTTAATGGGAGCAGGGGTTAAGGTTGTAAAATAGAGGTCTAATCGCACACATGCTTTGGACATGGCTTTACATATTTATTGGCACCTACGGCTTTCCCAGGAAATAGAGGCATATTTATTTCGAACTTATAATCAAGGATAAAAAAAACATAGCACGTAAACTAATCACGTAATCAATAGAGACATATTTTAAACACATGATCAAGGTCTTCAAAAAAACAGCAAGTAAACTATTCAGGTAATAAAAAAAATATGTTTACATTTTTGAAATAAAATAAAAACTGTAAAGAAAGATATAGTGCTCGATATAGTCGTCAACAGCTTTAACCATTGTTTACAGGACAATAAAATAAATATTATTCATTAAAAAATCTTTTCTGTCCTGTAAATAATACCCAAATGTAATACGTGTAATGTGTGTGTAATATTAGTAATATAACCCAAAATGGAGTCCATCGAAGGTAATAATAATAAGTATAAAAAAACGCCCATAATGTTGTTGTTTTCAAATGGTATAAATAGAAAGAGTGGGTTCTAAATGTGGGCATAAGCAGTAGGTATGCAGTACAAAGCAAGCCATAATTAAAAAAAAAAATCTTAAAAATAAAGTTTAATGTCATTACCCTATAAATACTTAATGCTTGTCGATTGCCTAAAATAGAGTTGACCGTAGGCGTAAGGAAAAGCTAATAAGTAAGGTAGGGTAAGTTCTCCAGTGAATGAACAAATCCAGTGAACGAACAAAATACAAGTTTTTTTCGTAAAATAAGCTTTCTGTACATTTCTACTACGCGTTATATTTTTTTTTCTGGTAGGAATATTATTTGGCAAGTTCTGGTAGCACTTACATCAACTCGTATGCATCAGTGTCCAAGTGGCGATGATCTAAAGTGGGCACGTTGCGCCGGTTCATTTTTTATATGGAGGTGTTATAAGGATTGAGGTAAGCTTACGTTGTGTTTAATGTGTTATTGTGTGCGTTTCGTGCATCTTCCAGGTACAGTGCGTGTTTTTTTGAAACCGGAAGGTTATGACTATGCTATTAAAGTATAGTTTAATGTGATTTCGTTTTAAATAGTGGCTTTTAATCCAGTGTTCTATAACTAGAACTCAAAATGGCTTTAACCTAGTGAACGAACGGGGGAGTTCATTCACTGGAATTGCGTGATTTATTGTTTGTTCCATATCTTACGTTTTAGTGGTTATTATAAGATATGGTTTTCTTTGGATTAAATAGAAATACGCTGTCTAGCAAAGGGCCAGTGTTCGAACAATACTTGATATATTCAATTTTTAATGAACTACCGCAAACACTGTTAGTTCATTAATTGGATTGCGAAAACCAGTGAATGAACTAAATAATTTATTTCGTATTTTGTCTGGTTTTAAGACATGGAAAGTTTAAAAAAATCGTATAAGAAATTCCAATATGACCAAAAATCTCTCGACAAAACTCCAAAAGCTGTTGCAACTAGTGAACTATCAAGTGCCTGTTTTAATATCTCAAAATCAACGCTATTTAAATCACCGAAATTGTCCAAATTCATGCCACTGAAGAAACAAACATAGACAAATCTTTGGTTAATCAAAAGTATTCAAGTACCTAGGACTTCATATGCAGAATGAGCCCAGTTTACTTTTTAACGAAAGCGACATATAAGGTCACTCTTCAATGGTCACTGAAGAGTTAATTGAACCTTCCCAGAATACGCAGAAATGTGGAACTGTAATTGATGTCGTTTAGTTATGTTTATAGTTATTATGTCTCATTAAAGTTCAAATTAAATTATCGAATATTACAAGCACTACCTATTAAAAATAGAGTACTTTTTGCATTCTAATTCATTATTTTTAAGGTAGTTCATTCATTGGTTTCATTTGTTCATTTACTAGAATTTTGTGTTCATTCACTGGTGATTTTCCATTTTATCCCCTACAGTTAGCTATAATTTAAAACTGTGCAGCACTAATGCAAAATAAAATTGATTTTAGAAAACTACAATAGTGGATTACTCTATAAGAACATTCATATTTAAACTTCATTAATGCTCCCAGCCACAAAAAATAAATAAAGTTGAAAATTTCCTTAAGTGTTCATTCACTGGAGCACTTACCCTATTGTTCATAAAGGATGCCCGCTGGCACATGAATTGTAAGTTTTACTTGTTGCATCACTATTTATTAAATAGGGCTTTTCGCAGTTTTGTTTCAATTATATTTTGTATGTATACCACAATTTGCAACCCACAATTGTATACGTTAAAATAAATATACCAGCAGGGAAAGAGCTGGACATAAACAAAACTAGTAACGACAGTAAGATAAGGTATTTGAAAGTATATTGTTAGTTTCGTCATATTTTTCTATTCGACTGTACCCAATGTAAAAATAGCACTTAAAACATTTATGTCACATAATCACCGTTGACGAAAACAAACGTTAAACGCCGCTGACGGCGGATAAAGCGTCAGTTATTTAAATTAACGTTGTTACACATCCACGGTAACTTAAAAAGGTTTTCTTCGCCTCCAATTTGAGCTGGCATCAATTTTCTACCCTCATCAAGAGGGAACAATGGGGAATGACCTTAAGGTGGTGGCCAGGGCGCATGCGTACGCCACCCCAGCCAAAACTGTCATGGCCGCCCAGTTCGCGTATCGACGCCGCGACGCTGAACGTTTCCGAGACTCCTTTGCCTCAACCGTTCCCGAAAAAAATAATTGACACCATAGATTGTGCCCGTGTTTTTGTGACAGTTTGACTAGTGTTGTGCTTTTTGAATTTGGAATTGGGGCGTGCTTTTTGGAAACAACATTAGCAGCCAGCTGTAAGTAGTATTAGCATGTTATTTAACGGAAAAATGCGGATTCAGATAAAAAGAGCAAATATCTTATCTAATGGTATTCTCTAAATTATTGGAATGGTATTTACCTTCAATATAATAGGTACTTAATAGTGGAATGATATTTTGATAAATATGATTACGCTTTTATTTCCAAGTTTTTTTGGGTAAGAGCGCCTGAATTCGTTTTAATTTATTGATTGAAGGTAGGGCTTTTATTTTAGTCGAGGCGTTTTCTTGACCTCTCTTAATTTATGAGTGGGTGGTGAGTCATTATTAATGACTGAAAATTTAACACCGTGTTATTTTAAAACATATTAACATACAATACACCTTTTAGTTTTACTTCGGAAATATTTTTATTTAAACAATTAATTCTAATAATTTCTACTTAATTATGACAAATACTAAGCTTAAGAGAAGTACCAGCCATACATCTTATAGGTCCCAGCGATATGAAGTGAGTAGGTGCACCATGTAGACTTTTCATGGATCATCTTAACATTTCTTTTATAAACAGAATTTTCGCCCCACACTTAAAAAAATAGGGGACATGTTTCTTTGGTATGCAGTTGAAAAGTAAACAGTAAGTAAAAAATCTATGGTAATCCCGCAAATATTTTCAAAGAATACTGTTCTATACACGGTCGGTTAAATCCATTTTGCCACAATAGTAAATGTCCAAGGTAAGAGGAAATGAGTAAACGATGAAAAAAAAATTTTTTTTTTACTATGTAACCCACGACCCACGAGCTACTGGCAACCCTACAGTCTATTGGGTCATGCTTTTTCATTTTTCTTTAATTTACACTTACTTATACATTTAATGAAGAAATTGCGAGGATAATGGCCAACATCTGACATAGAACGTACTAATCGCAGTTAAAAACAGTTAGGTCACGATTCTCGAGCGCCTCGTAATTCTGACTAAGCCCTGTTATTTTGTTTTATTGCGTTTGTTAGTAGGAGGCATGTCAGCACCTACCATTAAAGTCATAAAAGAGAAAATGTAATTTTCTAACAATTTATCGTTTATACCGTTTTTTAGGTTAATAATTCTCAAATAACGTTTTTTATTTTGTATTTTAAGTATTTAGATGTTAGATACATGGCACATACAGAAGAAGAATCACAAAAAAAATAACACAATAATTCAACATACGAGTATATGTCTATCTTTGTAAAAATCGCGATTTTATTCCAAAGAACATGCATAATTATTACAAATACCCACGTACTGATGTAATATATACCCATATTTGCATGAAAAAATATTTTTATACATTGGATGTACAATACAGTTGCCGCATACGGCAATTTGAGTTCTATAGCGTTTCGTATTCTGTAAAAAATAACCAAAAGCAAATCTCATCTCTGTTCTATTCACATGCAGGTAAACGTTCCATCAAAAATACAACACTGGGTACCATTTTGTTTGATGGGAGCTTTTATAAAAGATTTCGGTATTTTAAAGCTACAGGTATTTGAGAAATACATATACATGTATATAGTTTGTTTTGATAGAATATTGGAAATCAAGAAGCTTAGTATAAAATAGCTTCACCAATACCCACTCGTTACAAAAAAATGCGTTCCAACAATTTAAAAATGGTGCCCAACGTGGGGCCAAATAACTTAATGCATTTTATCTAAACATTACTTATATACATAATTGAAGATTTATTCACACCGTCAGGCTCCTTAGCCTACGAAGCTGGAAAGTCCGGGTTGGAATCCCGGTGAAGGCATTGTGATAGGCCCTCAGGTTTGACCAGAGGCCTTTTTCTCAAAAGCTTGTATAACTTGTAATACAATTGTAGTCTCTTTTCAACATCATTCATAAGATAAGGACTTCCGCTTATATTACAAGTTAGAAGCTTTCGAGAAATAGGCCCCAGCTGTTCGTTGTATTTATGTAAGTAGTGCATAATGAGAGAAATTAACACGTGGGTCTTGTTTTATGAGACGAACCGAACTCGAGTATTGGAAACTAACCCCCTTATTTATAGATGTCTCCTAACTTAGCAAGCCGCTAAGTATTGTTTGTCCTTTTTGGTCTTATTCATATTGATAGGACCGAAAAAGACAAGCAATACTTAGCGGCCTAGGTGCTTAGCTAAGTTGCCAATCGCTAACGCTTAGTAGCGTATCGTAGTTTTCCCTCTCTGTCACTCTTTCGAATTAGTGCGACAAAGACGGTTAGCTGCCTTTCGTTTACGATTGACGATTAAGCGTTAGCGATTGGCAATTTGTCTAAGAACCGTGATAAGTTAAGTGACGTTTATGAACAAGGTTTTGCTTTAAATTGCAACGTTATTTTTGAAATTTTAATATGAAACTTAAAGCAGAGCTTTGCTTTAAATAAATTGGTTCCCAGAAAAAGTTTTTCTTTTAACATGAGTTGACATCGGATCGCTGGTAGAGTTGCAAAGCCGATGCATTTGCTTGCCTTTCCGTTGGGCCATTCCTGAAATTTATTCATTGGTTCGCGGTTACCAGGGCTTCACTGAGCTGGAGCCTTATTCGGAATCCAATCGAGATAAGGGAACCTACCGCGAACTTCGAAATCCGCAAATTTCGAGGATTTGTCTCTCTCACTCTAATGACCCCTTCGTTAGAGTGACAGGGAATATTCCTCGAAATTTACGACTTACGATTTTGGCTGTAGTAGGAAGGCAAGGATAGAAATCATGTGGGTTTGCGAGTTTAATTTTTGTTTTACAGGCAATTAATAAAAGTTTGTCATGAATTTGAATATTTTTATTGACCGAAAACTGAATAAGCAACTTAAAAAAAATTACAGGAGGCATTTAATTTTCAAGAAGCCGTCTTTTCTAGAAAATTTAATTAGCTAATTACCCCCTTATTCATAAACGTTTGTTAACTTAACAAGCCGCTAATAATTGTTTGTCCCTTTCGGTCTTCACGATGTGTCCATAAGAGCAAAAGGGACAAACAATTATTGGCGGCTTGTTAAGTTAACAAACGTTTAAGAATAAGGGGATTACTCTGTAGGAAGGGAATCGTCTGAAGATCAGCGCATGGGTATACTATCACGGTATATCTAGCAAATGGCTGAGACTGGTAACAATTGCCATCCATTTTTTAAATTAAATTTTTTAAATATGTTTTCCTGCTTATATCTATTTTTATGATTATGCTATGTTTAAGCATTTCATTTTGCATGTAATTTAATAACTTGTAGCAATAAACTTTATTTTATTTTATTTTAATTTTGTTCACTAAATTTCAAAATAAAATGTGTAAAAGTGGGTAGACACAACTGAGATGACTTATGCCTGAATTTACTCCTCGGTGTGACAGGCTGATTCACATTCAGAACCACAACGTTCACGTTCAAAGCAAATGTAGACATTTGATATAGAATCTCAATTGGTTGTTTGATTGATGATAATGATATGGTATTGCTGGTATTGGAAGCCTATTATGAATGCTTTGATGCTTCCGATTACATCGATTACCTACCTATAACTTCCTACATATAGATACAAAGGTTAGGTATTAACTAAAGCCACAATGAGATATTGGATTGGTCTTGGGTATAATTGCCTTGACTGTCAAGGAGTTAAGTGCATGTTTGCATCGCCCGTTGGCGCCGGTTGGTCGGAATATTTGGATGGTGATTGTATACTGGGTGCCCGAAAGTAACCTGAACATTTTTGTCTAATATGCATGCTTGATGACTTGATGAAAAATATGAGTTTTATGTTATTTATTTATTGTTAATGATTAGTTTATACGATAAATCTGGTTTCATATGTGAAAATATTATAATGTAAATGACTAATGTAATGAATAATGTGATGATGAATGATGTTATTCAACCCAACATCAGAAATTTCAGTCACATTGCACTTTTGGAATTCTGACACAGTACACTCATAAATAAATATAGACTCTGAAAATTATACGCACTGATATTGTAAACTCACCGATTTATTTTATGAAAAATCTCGAAAGAGGTTTAAAAAGCAGATGCGTGAGTTTGCTCACAGAAAATATGTGCGCGGCATTTTTACGGCAAAAATATAGCAGACGTATTTACCTAAAACAGTTCGGAATAAAGAAGTAAGTAAGATGTTGGAGAACATTTATGCTTTCTTTAAAAAACTTTACTCCAGGGATTTCAAAGTAATTGCTCGCATAAAGAATTCTCGGAGAATGCACTTCTTTAGTTAAGTAAAATTAGTTGCTTTTAACCTGATTGAAAATATCGCTAAGACATTAATTTAAAAATGTTATTCTTTACATTGTACATTTGCGTATCTACTTTGCAAATAAATTTAGATACCGAAGTTTTCCGTGTATTATGATTTATAAAAATAACAAAGATGGATTAGGTACCTACATATTTATTACCCGTGCAGTATTTTTCTCATATCTGCCATATTGCTGAAGACATAAATTCAGGGATCAGAATTCCAATAACTCTGCACCCCTCCATAGTTTATTCAGAGCCATGTGAGCATTCCCACAAGAGGGGATGGCATTTCATCTAGCGCCTTTGCAAAGAGAAAAGAAATGGCGCGCGAAAAAACACAGCTCTATGTCTATGGTTGTAGTTTAACGTCGCTTGGGGAGGGAGCTTTAAACCACAGATTAAATATACTTATGCTACATACAGATGTTAAAAACTACAAAGACGGTTTTGTTGTTTTGGTGTAAAATACAGTATGTATCACCTCGTAGAGCAAAGAAAGAAACCCATTAATGTTTAGATCATACTAAACAACTTTTACTACAGGGCCAAACCCGAATTCACGAAAAAAATTTTGACAGTTTCATACATTTTGATTGATTGCGTGATCATGAACACGTTGTATGGGAGAGTAATTATTTTTTTCACGAATTCGAGTTTGGCCCCATAGTAAAATTTGTTTAGTATGATCTAAATATGAATGGGTTTCTTTCTTTGCTCTACGAAGTGATACATACTGTATAGTGGTATAAATGAGAGATTCTTAGTACCTAGATAAGAAAATGAAGGTTTATACGCGAAATTGCTTATTATGTTAATGCTTTAGATGTGTTTTAAAAAGAAGACGTGCTTACGTTGCATAAATACCCATTAATTGCGTAGGCAAGCGGATTGACGATCGCAGTAGTGTGTCCATTATTATTCATGCTAATGATGATGCTGCTGGCCATCATCAATCTTCTACAAATAATCAGGTCAGTGACACTTCAATTCCCTAGCCGACTCATACGACATCCACGGGAAGAGTTGAGGTGGTGACAAATGTATGTGACAAGACAACTTATCTCCGTCACTACACGGCAAATAAGTAATACGCTTTAAAGTAAAAGTCCCTTTTCGACTTACTTATCCACTTGTAAAAGTAACTTTATAAAAACTTCCAAAGCAGTGAAAAGCTCATAATTCACAGCCAGCGGATAAAAAGTGGATCCATGTTAGTTCTTGAGTGAAGTTCCGGTCACAGTGCTTCATTTTTAAAAACTTCAGAGCCAGTGCGGTCCGTAATGGGCTTAAATAAAAAGCAAAAAGTATCCGAAGTAGTCTAAGTCTAGTTATCAGTGTATCGCGAATTCACGTCGGTCGTGTGTTAGTATTAGTACCCTTATCACTTTGATAGGTCCAGGAGTGGCCTGGGTACCTAGACAAGATACTAATCTGGGTACCTAGACAAGATACTAATCGTATGAAGATAACGGGTAGGTATTTTAAGGGTACAAAAATTTACTCGTAACGACCCGTGTCGTCAAATTTTCAAGGGTTAGGTATTCTCAAAAATATATGTCTGCTGTCTAATTAACGCGTCCAATTTATTATGGATAGTGGCAATTTGAGGCAGACATATTTTCAGATAATCACAGAAAATTTAAAATACATTCTATTTTTAGGACACTGTCATAGGAATGTCAATTCAATTTTCTCCTATCCTGGGGCATACACGATCTCATCACCATACATAATTACTTTGACGTATATAATATTTTAGGGTCCACAAAATATGTATATTGTCTAATTACCGCTATCCATTTATGAGAATTATCTTCTGGTAGGTAGTGATAGCAGATATAATATGTACAGTTGCCATCAGTAAAAACAGGCGATCAGGGTGGTCACAAATACCTGAGCAGGGTGCTTAGACAAGTTGCCAATCGCTAACGCTTAATCGTCAATCGTAAACGAAAGGCTAACTGTCGCACTAATAAGAACGAGTGACAGAGAAGGAAAACTACTAAACTTAGCGAGGATGCTTAGCCAAGTTGCCAATCGCTCACGCTCACTTAATTTCCCTCTCTGTCACTCTTTCATATTAGTGCGACAAAGACAGTTAGCTGCCTTTCGTTTACTATTGACGATTAAGCGCTAGCGATTGGCATCTTGTCTAAGCACCCAGGACGCTTAGCCAAGTTGCCAATCGCTAACGCTTAGTAGCGTATCGTAGTTTTGCCTCTCTGTCACTCTTTCGTATTAGTGCGACAAAGACAGTTAGCTGCCTTTCGTTCACTGTTGACGATCAAGCGCTAGCGATTGGCAACTTGTCTAAACACCCTGGTCTCTGTCATGGGGAGTGCATGTTCTGATATTTTTGAGCTTTGTGGAAGCCCCGATACATATGATCTCGACTGTACAATGATGAAATTTTCCTTAATACACAAAAGGGCTTCAAAGTTTGTTCGAACCCGTCTTTGAACGCGCCATTGCAGGATAGTTTCATTAAACTTTTATTAAAAACATACTTGGTCCAGGGAATTTTATAGCGGGACGTCTGGAAAAAGTAATACATAAATACATGTATAGGTATTTGTGAAGAGTATTTAGAGGTATGAAATTGCTCTTGTGGGAATTTCATCATTATCATCAGCCTATGATAGTCGAATCCACTGCTGGACGTTGGCCTATCTTATTAACTATGCGTATAAACTAAACACAATAGGAGGTAAATACCCAAAATCGCCACGCTGAGTAAGCGGATTGGCGATCGCAGTAATGTGACAACTTTGATGACGCTGCTGCCCATCATCAATCTTTTAATAACAAATAATGGTCAGTGACACTTCAATCCCTTAGTCGACTCTTACGACACCCGCAGGAGGAGTTGGGGTGGTGACAAATGTATTCTTATTGACGTTTGTGGGAATTTGTTTAATTTAAACTTTCACGATTATCACTCATAATTTAAAGATAAAAGGGTCTTAATCGCGTAAACTTACGTTTAATTATTATATCATGACGTTTCGGGCATGACGATTAAGATCCGTTTGTCTTTAAAATATGGAATTTGTTTATTTTACGAAAGCTGCTCACGTTTGTTCATCGTGTGCATATATTAAGTACTACATTTGCAGCAAAATTATATTGTGAATGAATTTACGCTTCGTTTGTATACGATGTCATACCTACTGATGATATTCATTTGGTATAAGTTTCGTGTGTCGTCAAATGTTCGCAATACCTTCAATGTAAAATGTAATAATTATGTCGTCGTATTAAAGGCAGAACCAACTATTTCCCTGAAATTGATTTTATTAATTAGTGTTTTATACCAAAGACATAGAAAACTATTTACTAAAACATGTTTTATCGAAATAGTTGGTTCTGCCCCTGAACCGGAGATGTGTGGAATAAATGATTTGAAATCTTTTAGTCGGCTTGGTTGTACAATTTATAAAATACTTACCCTCTTATTCATAAACGTCTTTTAATTTGAGAAGCCGCTAAGTATTCTTTGTATCTTTAACTCTTATGGACATATTGATAAGACCAAAAGGTACGAACAATACTTAGTGGCTTGCTAAGAATAAGGGGGTTAGTAGGTACTAAACTCAACTATCACTACCTACTAATTCCTAATACCATTTCTGAAATTTGAACTAATTTCACAAAGAAATCCCCTTGGAGGCTTATTCCGGACCTCAAAATCTCACTGGCAACACGATTTGCACTTATTTTTCGGCCACCATGTACAGCTAAAGTACTTAGCTTATCGAACTTCTATGGTAGCTAACATGCTAACCTTTTGTTTTAAAAGATACGCACTACCGCGTATATAACAAAAAGAGACACGGCGATAATCGCCCGGCGATGATAGCTGATAGCTGGGCGAGTATCGCTGTGTCTCTTTTATTTACACGGGAGTGTGTATCTTTTGTTTGTCTTTATAGCCGATGGTTCATAGCTATAGCTTAGTAGCTCGCGGTGAGACCTTACACACCGTCGCCGCTTGTGGAAACGCTGCCAGTGTGGCGTCTGCCAAGGCTTCACGTCTTGTACAACGACAGACGAAAACAAATGAGACAGGTAAATGACATGCGCCAATATAATACACGAGCGCCGTGTTACTTTAGTACATTGTGTATTAAAGGCGGTAAATAAGAAATTGTGTAAGAATCTTTCTTGCACCGCCCGTGGCAAACACAATGTTTTTCATCACACCTGTAAGGCAAAAAAGTAAATAAAACAACATAATTATTTTCACAAAACTACTATAAAATGGTCTAAATCATTTCTAAAAATCAGGGATGACTTCTTATCATTTTTATAACAGAAATCCCGGCGTGGCGCCCGCCGCTGCCCGCCAGCGCTGGGCGCAGCGCTAGTGCGACGTATTGTTGTATGAAAATCCTTGATTGCCTAGGGCGTAATGACGCATCTACGGCGCGCATCGCCGCAGCGCATTAGCGCAGTTACCGAACATGTGAGATGAAATATACACAATATACATTTCGATACAAGTGCAAAAACATTTTTTTTTCGACGAGTTTGAAAGTTGGAGCCCGAGTGAAACGAGGACGACAATCACCCGAGTTAAAAATATTTACGCACGCGAAGCGTGCGCAAGGTTTACTTTTCCGCACTAGGAAAAAACATTTACGAATAAATTTCGTTATGAAATACCGCCATTCTGCAATCGTATACAATACAGCGACAAGTAATAAATGTATGAGAATGACAGATTAGTACGAGAAGTCACGTGACCGTTTCTATACATTATTACGTGACTTATCGCTTATCGCATACCATCGCAGAATGTCACTGACACTCCAACGAACTTCTCAGTGTCTCTCATTTACGCATGACCGTATGATCCGCGTTCTCTTTTGAGGGGGCGCGGATTATTTTTATTCATAGAAAAGTTTATAGAATAGAATAGAATAAAATATATATTTATTGCAAACACGCTACAAAAAGCACCTTAATTAAAAATACATCTTACGAGCTAACAATTACATGGTAATACAACAAAGAATTAATACAATATCACAGAGAAATATAGGTGCCGCTGTAGTTGCTGCAAACGGACACCACTCAGCATAATGCTATGACAGTAGTATGCCACAGCGCTGGTCTTCGGTGGTGGTGGTAATAAAAAGGTTTAGTGATATTGATCTACGTTCAAAGACAAATTCAAGCTTTTCCCTTTATCAGTTGACTGTATGCAAAATGCGGTATCCAATTACAATTTCTTGAAATTCGGTTTAATAAGTCGCGAAGTATCCCCTAGCATGTAGGTACTTGTTAGCTCTTCGAATTCCCAATAACATATCCGCCTACTTTGCATAAAGTACAGGGGTGGAAAGCGCCCGATAATCGGTTTAGAAACCTTAGATAAACCATAGGGTAATTGAGAGAACATTCTCATTTCAGAATAAGTGTTGACGCAATTCTGTTTTTACGATTGACGGCGTAATTTTAACATACTTTCTATTCATTTCGCATGCACCAATACGTGAGATCTGATTTATCCTCGAAAGGCCCATGGTCATATCTGTAGTACTCATTAAAGTCATTGACAATATTAACTTAGAAAAAAAATCTATTGCATTGGCAATGTATTCTAACAGAGTTACATGTTTTGTCTCTTAAAATTTTTGGACAAACTGACATTAACTTTATTTCCTGCCGAGTAGGTACCTACCTAAATATATCAATGGCAAATTTTTAATATGTCCCTTCTATGGTTGGGCGTTAGGAGCATAAAATTAAAATACCACTTTCATATAGTTCGCTTTAGAATACTACTACTACTATTATCAAAGGCGCCTTATTATAAGAGATCGCATATACCCGAGAGGCTGGTGTCTGCTAACCCTTAATCGGATAATGGGAATATGTTTCCCATCTGTACTTAATCTTGTGTCTCACTGATAAGAGCCAAAACCAATGAAATTTTGGTGTGACTCATGTTTGATTAAGGGCTAAGACCGGGTAACAGAGTGGTTTAGGCATCAGTCGCGAAAGCTACGAGGATTCGAGTCCCACCTCGGAAGCTGAAGAACTCATGAGTCTCTTTCTTTGGTAGGTATCTATAATGACTAATGATTTATGATAATCTGGGTAGGGTCAACCAACTAGAATCGAAGGCCTTTCAGGCACTATGTCGAAGTGACGCTTTATACCAAACTGTAAGAAACTCCTGACTACTGGTCCACTGTGACAAGGTTCTAGAGTGGCCTAGGATTTCAAATGGTTCAGTGTATACTGACAATTAACCTATTCAATAATATCTTATATAACTCTTAGGTAAATACTTAAATAAATGTTGTGTAATTCGATCCGATAACCAGGCTGGGTATAAAAAAATAACAAAAGGGTCCTAATGGTTGTTTTACCCCTGTTCGTACCAAATAAGTTTCCGTATCGATTTTATAATTATGCCGAGTCTGAAACAGTAGGCCTCAAATGCTCGTAACTTGAGCCGTTTACCCTGTGGTTTGTTTATTTGTGGTTAAGGTATGACTGGCAAGAATGTCTAAACCCTTTATACAATGTGCCCATGAGGAAAGGGAAAATTTTTAACAGCAAATTTGAAATTAAAAATGTCGTATGAAGTTTGCCAGATTCCGTATATTTTATGGGAAAAAGACATTGTTTTTTAAATTCTTTTTTGACCGTTATGCAATGATAAACGCATTTTAATGCGATAGCATAATTACTTTTTTAGTACAGATGGTGTACTTTTTAGGCTCTAGCGCGAGAAGTGGGTCCTTTTACGTCAGGTCCAAAACTTCGGGGGCCATCTGTACTAAAAAACGTCGTACGACACACGTGCAAAAACGAAATTCATAACTCGTGTCAATTCAAAACACTCCGGTCGTGTTTCAAAACATCGCCACTCGTTTCGAATTTCATGTTTTTCGCACTTGTGTCTTAATGTACTATTTTTATACAGTGAGGCATTCGAAATAAAAAAAAAAACATTACTTAAATAACATTTTTTGCTTCTTTTTGTCTCAGAAATCATCATCATCATAAGGCTCTTGTCTGTGGAGCAATTTCCATGTGGTCCTTTCCAATGCCTTTTCCTTAAGACCTGTCTCAGGAATATGCTGTTAAAATGTTTCCCTTTCCTTACCGGCACCTTGCAGAT
>JALPQI010010257.1:0-38389 GCA_025490895.1 Thaumatotibia leucotreta | reverse complement strand
CATGTTCTACGGATCAGTCACCCACAGATCAAAATTTTAAATCGTTTATGGGTCACAATCATGGTGTGTACAAGGAGTTGAGATCTTTTAAATAGATACTTTGTGTTAGTGTTATTAAAATAGTACATTACTATAGAGGACGGGAAACGAAGGGTTACAGGCCAAGTAGATATATCTGGCCGAAGGAACTGAGGCCAGATAGGAATACGCAGTGGCGTATCTAGGGGGGGGGCAGAGGGGGCACGTGCCCCGGGCGCCGAATCAGAGGGGGCGCTAAATCGGCCAAAATTTTTGATATACTTTTGCATAATTTATACATAGGAAAAATTAAAATTCATAAAATGCTAGACTGGTACATTTTCCGCGGGCGTTAAATTAGTAGGGGCGCCTAATTGGCAAAATATTTTTATTTTATTGTGCATAACTTACATATGAAGAAAATCTGTAGATTTTAAAATTTTAGAAAGGTACATTTTGCCCGGGCGCCAAATTAGGGTGGGCGCCAAATCGGCCAACATTTTTGATTTCCTTGTGCATAATCAACACATAAAGAAAATATTTATGCGTAATTTAAAAAAGGCTACATTGGCACATTTTCCACGGGCGCAATATCAGGGGGGAGGGGGGGGGGCTCTAAACCCGCCAAAAACTTTCATTTCCTTATGCATAATTTACACATAATGAAATCAAATTTGTGTGGGCGGCAAATCGGCCAACATTTTTGATTTCCTTGTGCATCATCAACACATAAAGAAAATCTTTATTCGTAATTTAAAAAGTTGTTAGATTGGTACATTTTCCACGGGCGCAAAATCAGGGGGGACTCCAAACCAGCCAAAAATTTACATAAATAACTTAAGATTATTTTCACATAAAGAAATCAAAAATGTTTACTTATGCCAATTCACAAAATGCTAGAAAGGTCAATTTTAAAACTTTATTTCAGAAAGTCCGTACTGTATTTTTTTTGTCGTTTTCTTTAGATTTAACTTTTCTCTTAACCGCGTAATGCCTTATTTGCATTAATACCAAAAGTATAGAAACAAGTTTAAATCCTGGTCCTACATGTACATGTAGTACTTATTAGCTTCGAACAAAGGCTATATTCGGACTTCCATACATTTCCGACCTTTGATTGTAGGGGATGGATTATTTAATGGTAAGCACCCCTAATGGCGTCTATTATTTTGACCAAGTTTCAGCTTCTTATGTTTGACAGTTTCTGACTTATGTCACTTATACGGTTTGAGCGGTTTTGATCATAATCGGTTCAGCCGTTTTTGAATAACTCTTGGCCGGTTTTTTCTTATTCACTACCCATATACTTTTTTAAAATTATTATTCCGTATTTTATTAACTAAGACTCATCTTTACAGAAAATATTAATATCACTTGTTTATATAAAAGAAGGAAATAAAAGGAATACTACTACTCTACTAGGTACAGTCACCACATGGGAATGTTGAGCCACTTGGCAATGGATGTAATTTGGTCGTGTAATATTATGGGTTCGGTATTTTTCGTTAGTAGGCACGATCGCGACATGACCGATGTTCCCCGATGATATGTCAGTCAAATACGAATCTTTGTTGCGTCAAAATTTCAGTGTGTCAAAACTAGTTGAGATAATAAAATTTTCTTCGTCTACGAGAATTAAGAATTAGTCATCGGCCATTATTAGACGCTAGATGTCGTTGTTCCTAGAGGAAACTGGATAACGACAGTTCTTCATAGATTTGTTTAAAACCGTTTAGTGATTTATACGTATTTGCTTCAAATCGGAAGCCATGATTTATCTGATTTTAATAGGCGAGGTATTTTTTCCATTCACATTTATATAAATAGGCATGTTATCGCGCAATTTTAAATTATTTTTTTCATTGACAGAGACAAATGCTATTGCTGTCTTTATTATCATTCGTTACAGCTCAGTTGACGTTAGTTGAAAACCTTTGACAATCTACCCATAATCTGTCAGTAGCCATAAAAATGTATAATAGAAACTTGATAGTTTCTGACTGAAATTCTAACTTTGAAAAAATACCTGTCAATGACAGCCTTTAAAAGGAAAGTGAACGAAATTACCATCGGGGCTTTGAAGTTAGATTGACGTCTCCAGGTCTAAACCGTATGTTACAACGTAACTAACTATAGTAACGTCAGCTTCCAGAAAAATTGCGAACAATCATTGGTTAAACATTTTTGTTATTACGTAACCATGGTAATGTCACCTTCTGAAGAATACGCGAGCGGTCATTGGCTAACCGTAGCAACGACCGCCCCATTGGTCAGCAGAGTTCGGCCGAAGTCGTGATACTAGCCCCATAAGAGTTCAGAACCCGATTTGCATTATTCGACCAAGTTACGAAAAGTGGCAAGTGGCTCAACAATCCCGTGTGGTGACTGTACTTCATACCTAAAAACTACTACTAATTTCTAAATTAGTTTTTTTATCAATCATTCACGATAGTTGTATATAGATAAAATCACTGCTGGCCATCTAGTCTAAATCTAAATGTACAGTATAGAGTATGCCTAAATACACACAGACATTGTAATTGAGGTAACAAAAATAAAAAAAAGATATAGTCGAATTGAGAACGACATTCTTTTTTGAAGTCGGATGAAAATCGACTTTTTTTTCCTGCCTAAGGTTGAATTTTGGAAAATATTACGGAATCCTAAAAGTGAGCCTTTTAAGTGTTCCGTACTAACTAGGAACTCTTTTAAGTTCAGTTAAGGGGGGGGGGGGCGCAAATTTGGCGCCTGCCCCGGGCGCCTTTTACCCTAGCTACGCCCCTGGGAATACGCGGCCTGTAACCCTGTTTCTCGCCGAGATTAGTATAGTGCTTTTCTCAAACTCGCCATGAAATAAAACGAACTGATTTCGCCGAACAATACTATTTGATTTGTAAATAAACCAATAGTACAGTATCGTAAAAATTAAAAAAAAACATTCGCGCCTAATTTTTTTTAATCTGTTTGAGGTCTCCTTTTACCTGTCGGTATAGACATTAGTTCTTATGTTTTTTTTTCTGTGGCTGAATGTGAAGACCTAGTGTCACAACTTGACGTTTCAAAACAAAAGACAGTTTGTTTGCAGTCCTAGGTGAGAAATAAATACATGAAATCTCTTTACATATCATCTTAGCATATATTATGTTATGACACCGGATACATAGTATTTCCGGGCTTAATTTAAAGTAAGTAACATCAACATTCCGTAGCAAGTTTGAGAAAAATATCTTATAAAATAAAAAATGTTAACATCATAAGATAAGGAAGTCTCTACTGTACGGAACAAAGTTATGGTTTCAAAATTTCGATCCTTGATTATAAATATCACCGTGTCTCTTTTATTTACACGGGAGCACTTATCGATTGTTCGTTTCTCTAGTCAATAGTCGGTAGCGGAAGGACCAGTGCCTGAAGAAGTATTGCTTACCCCTTTCAACCATACGGGCATATTGATAAGACCGCAAGGGACAAACAATACTTCACGACTTGCTGTTAGGAGATGTTTATGAATTAGGGGGTAGGACACCAACTTATCAAGACATTGGCGAAAGCTTACCATATTCCATAGTCTTCAAAGGGTCGTACTCAGTATTTTTAATTTTCTTCCTCAATATCGATTTCTCCGTCAACGTCAACAGTTCGAGAAGTTTCGATTGGAGCCACTTGGACCGCTCCGGTCCTTGCTTGCCCTGCCCGGAATTCATTGCTACCTTCTTCAGCCTACAAACGACCTGGCGTATCGCTTGCTTTATGTCCTCCTCTTGGGGTAGCATTAGGCGCAGAATCTTGATTTTGCGGCCAAGTGTCCGATTGAGAATTCGGCCTGTGTAAATCAAATTTGAGCAACATGGCTATGTTAAACAAATTGTCTACCTTAAAACCTGTGGTCCTGTGCTCATAATAGCTTTTCATTATGAAGCGAGAAATGGCTAGGATCGTCGCTGGCAGTCGCGTGAATCGGTTCGGTCCATGACGTCTAATTCCCTGAATGTCTGTTTCCACGAATGTCTATTTTCCTGGTCGTCTAGTTCCACGAATGTCTATTTTCCTGGTCGTCTAGTTCCACGAATGTCTATTTCCCTGATCGTCTACCGAAACTGGAGCTACCTATTCCAAATTTCAGGCTTCTACGTTTAGTCCTTTTAGATTCATTTAATTGATTTTTTCACTGAAGTGATCCCACAAGTATTTCGTAGACCAAGTTTGACACAAAACATATTTATCTACATCCAAAAATGTTTTCCTTGCCCTATAACATACACTCTTTTTTCAAGGAGAAGGATGGTACTTCAATTGCATATTCGGGCCCTCTATTCATCATCCCTTAAAAATTTTCTTCGAAGATAGGTATGAGGTGACGGCTGACTCAGTGTCGGTTATATCGATGTGCTCGTTTTACGTATTTATACTTATATACGTCGAGTGTACATTTGTAACCATTTACAGCTGTAAGTGCGAGTAAGTGTTGTAAAATGTTTATCCTGTTAAGATTAGTTAAGATAAGTTGTACCCATTGTAATGTAGCAATTTTAGTTTTAGTTTTGTAGTTAGGGTTTTTATTTTTACTTTTTATTGTGTAACTAGCATGTAAATGATTATATGATTTTTTAAGATATTATAGAAATAAGTAGCTAAGTCATAAATATACCAATTAAAATTTACAGCTAATATAATTATATATATTATGGTGTCTAGAGTACAGATCGGGGGATTGACGCATGGCGACTAGACATTCGCGGAATTAGACGCTATGGACACTAGACATTCAGGGAATGGACGTATGGCGACTAGACATTCGGGGAATTAGACGCTATGGACCGAACCGGCGTGAATTTATTGGCAAGCATAATTACAGGAAAACTTAATTGACTCTTGTGAAGTGGCGTGCAGTAAAACACTTAGCTCAATAGCAAAATAAGAGTCCTCTGCTTTTTCGCCGAAAATTGTATTGCCGAATTTCACTTCCCACCCAACTTTTCGCAGAAGTCTCATTTGGCCGAATTTCATTTCCCAAGTTTACATAATCCAACCTAACCTAACCCAACCTAGTGGGTAATTCTCATTTCCCAACTATGGGGTTGGGAAATGAAATGGTTCCGATATAATTAATTTTCTAAAATTATTCGGCCGAATGACACTTCTGCGAAAAGTTGGTTGGGAAATGAAATTCAGCGATACAATTTTCGGCGAAAAGGCAGGATACCAATTTTACTACGCATGTATACTATGTTGTAGAACGATAAGAATAAAAGATTTATGCGTCGTTGGACTAAAAGTAAATATGGCGATATATAAAAATGTTCACTTGCTTAAATTCGGGCGTATATAATTTTGACGAAGTATAAAAATGTTCACCTGTATATTAGACCAAATATAAACATGTTGCGACACTAGACTAAGAGCGCTCGTACACCTCATTCCTTAGTATAGCCCCGTCCCTATAACTTACGTAAGAACTTACAGGTGTACGGCTGGCCTAAAAGTAAATAATTATGGCAATGTATAAAAATGTCCACTTGCATAAGTTCGGGCGTATATAATTTTGACGAAGTATAAAAATTTCCACCTGTATATGATTGTTGGTGGTGATGAATTTGATCCGTATATGTATTATTATAATCCTGGACCTATAGTAAAGAAAGTAGTCATTTTTATATTCAGACTTGATTAGACTTAGACATTTGTACACTTTGAAAGTAGTCATTTTTATATTTCGACTTGATAAGACAAACATTTTTATAATTTGATAGTAGTCATTTTTATATTCCGACTTGATAAGACTTAAGCATTCTAAAGTATTGGCTTTCTAACACTTGGACCAATTTTATTTTATATGTAGACATTTTTATACATCGCCATATTTACTTTTAGTCCAACGACGCATAAATCGAATAAAATTGTATATCTATGATAAACATACCATGCAAATCCTCACCGCTAGAGCTTTCATTAGATAAAGAATCAAACTGAAAAGATAAAATAACGTTATCTACAAAAACAATCAAACTGAACTAAATGGGGATTAAATATAAAATCACTAAAATTAGGGACGAATATTTATTAAAAAATTTGACATATCATATCATAATTATTATGTACATAATATTCGGTAAATTACAACGCACACAAACTGCTAATTGATACTAAAAATGTATAATCCATCGAAAGAGTTTTTTGAGAACTCATTATTGATACAATCATAGTAAGATCTAAAAATACTGTAAAACGGGGTTAATAGAAATGACGGAATAAATTAGTGTATAATCTGGGACTAACAGTCCAGTTTTGAAATGTACTTTTTAACAAAAATACCTACAAGCCTATTTTTATTAAATACTAGCGACCCGCCCCGGCTGCGCACGGGTACTATACCTACATAAAAACATTCCTCTTGAATTACTCTACCTATTTAAAAAAATCTCATCAAAATCCGTTGCGTTGTTTTAAAGATTTAAGCGTACAAAGGGACATAAAAAGTGACTTTCTTGTATACTATGTAGTATCTAACATTCCAGTTTAGACAAGCAGCCCGTTAATAAAAATAGGTTTCCTCGTTATTCCGAATAACCCCGTTTTACAATTACATTTTAAAGCTAATTTTAGCATTTAAGAATAATTTAAAAATGTTAGGTACGTCTACAACGAATAATATCGATTATTAATATTATTATCTAATTACTCTAATAAGTCGAGTCAAGTGTTTATATCGTCGGGGATAGTGCAATAGTGTATCTAACACATGTCAATAAGATTCTTATTCCAAACATACTTCTATGGAATCTATCTGATATCTGACGATATGTATCAATCAAGAGACATTAAGAAATGTTGATACGAATCTTGTGTAGGCTATACATATTGGGATAATTCCGAATGTGCAAAAAGGCCGAGTAATTCCGAAAAATGACAATGAAACGAGTGGTTTTTCTGTATTTCGGAATTACACTACATTCGAAATAACTCCAAGGAATAAAGATTATTGAATAGAAACTTATTTACATCAGAGCTGTACTCGAAGTCCTCGCGGCTAGCTTCGGACACGTCCCCACCGGTGTACACGACCGACTCTCCCTTCAACTCGTAGCCACTGTCTTCCATGAGCATACTGGAAACAAAATTCAATGAGCCAATTTTCGGGTTATTCCCACCTGCAGTGTTATTCACTAAGGAAACCGCCTTGCTCTCAGCGCTGTGTCAGCGGTGCGGCAGCGTCGAGCCTAAAAATGGTATTCACTAATGTACTTTAAACGACACTAGTGCTCGGTGACGAATGCGGCGTGAGCTGGAATTACACTGCGTCGAGAGTTTGACGTTTAATGTACGAACTTCGTATTCTCTAACGAAAAACAGCGACGGACTCGCCCACAATCTCGCTCACAGCCTCGATTCCTAATGTCAAATAAAACAGCTAGGATTTTAGACAAGGCTGTCTCGACGTCGAGCTCGTTGACGAACGCAGCGTCGAATGTGTGACGTGAATAAGAGAATAGCATAGCTGTTACCACTAGTGATGGGTCGTTCCCGGTAATTTCCCAATGTTGCTATGGGAAAAATGACCATTTGTGAATATTCCCCATTGTGTTGGGTAAGTTACCGGGAAAGACCCATCACTAGTTACCATCCATCTGACATCAGTGGTATGTTGTTGTTGTATTTTAGGCCATTTTTTTCCGCAACTCGACATCAAACATCTATTTTGCGTGGTCCCAACGCTGGCCCAGAACTTGTTGGGGACTTCACAGACACCCATGAATTTCTTCACAGGTGTATGCAGGTTTCCTCACGATGTTTTCCTTCACCGTAAAGCACTTGTGAATATCAAATGATATTTCGTAGATAAGTTTTTGAAAAACTCATTAGTACGAGCCGGGGATCGAACCGACATCAGTGGTTACAACTAGAATTTTTTTCCCACCTGTTACCAGTAGGAACAACTGGGAATTAAAATTCCTGATATTTCGCCGTGTGCCTGCTATACGGTCACAATTCAAAATTTTTCATTTTCTGGATTATTGCAGATTCGTATTCCAAATAGTTTAATTTACGACCTTATTTCGAGACCCGAAGGAAAAAAGTTCCATAAGAGCCTTTTTTTCACAAGTGGCCTTATGGTATTGACCATAAACTGTGAGACGATTCCCTGCAGCACGGCCACTTGCCAGTCTGCCGCCCGCGTTCGCACGTAAACCGACGGCATTTTTGAGTTGTGGCTGCATAGCACACGTTTCAAATTCAGTTTTTGAGTTGCGTCTTATACAATAATAGTTAACTAAGTGATTAATCCGTTGAATCCTTTTAAATATAAAAGGAACAAACGCAATTTTATTGTGTTACAACAGTAAATATTACAATTATTATTACAAAATTACCGGCAGGGCACCGAAACTACCACAACGTAGCAAAATTATTAAGCAAATCTCTACATTGTTCTCTTATGAGTGCGTTTCAATATGGCTCGAAGGTAAGCCAAATTTATATTTTTACCCGTCTGCAGGTATTAGGCATGTTTTCAGAGACTGTGTATGTGGTTAACTAACATGGTGTTGTGTTGTATATAATTTTATGTACATATGTATATCTAATACTAGCACACCTTACCGCCAATAACATGCAACGATTTTAATGTGTTATGTGTAAATTACTAACTATTCGGGATGGTGTCATAGTTAATATTGGAATTTTGTTAAATATTATAATAATTGCTTTTATTTTGGAGATTTTCATGCCAATAATTAAATCACGTGGAATGTCGTTACTTTGATATACTTAAATTGACTGATTTGTTATTTTTGTTAATGGTAAACGAATTTTCTTGGTAATGCCTGTATTAAATGTTTTTCGGTGCGTGTCATAGCTATTCAATTTTGTGAAAATGCAATTTTTTATGTGCTTGTTACTTTTTAGAGAGGAACACATTGCAGGACCTTGAGCTACGTCATGAGAAGAATTATACAGAATTAACCCCAGTGAAACTAATAAATAAACCACAGGTGGTTAATCCAATTCACGATCACGACCATCACTTATTAGAGAGGAACAGATTGCAGGATTTTGAGCCACCGCATGAGAAACATTACACCGAATTAATATTATTTGGATTTTTTTAAAAAGAAGTTCCCCTAAATTATATATATTAGATGTCATATACGAAAGAAAACCCTCAGGTTCAACTACAGGCATCAGCCGCGAAAGCTGAGTACGTGGGTTCGATCCCCACCTCGGCCATTAGGTGATCTTGGTCGTTTTTCTTTGATATTTATAATTTATATAGTATTAAATAGTGTGACTACTGGGGAAAAATAAAAAGTATAAATCAAAATATTTAGTCAATAAATAATTTGATTTGTGTTTTCGCAATACGTTCAGGAGTTCCCCTGTTTTATTTGTTAATATTTTGTAGGTTTTAAATAATTAATATTATTTGGTAATGACAGGGTTGAATGTTGATGATTATAAGCTCGTTACAGATATTATCGCGTCCAGTGATGGTGTAAATGTCAAATTTGATAAATAAACGTATTATTTTAACTATGTTGGTGATTTTATTCATATTTGCATAGCACCTTTATGCAATAATTTCGTGTTAGATTTAGGACACATCTCAAAATCTTGAAAAAATGATTCTGCAATGCGGCCATAACTCTAAATACCCGTCTTTCAGGCCTTATATCTTAAAAAACATACATACTTTTTATAAAATTGTGTGGTTATAAGGAAGGTTATATCATAAAGAATAAAAAACCCAAATTTAAAACTCATAGGTCTAAAAATTAAAGAGTAAGATCCTATTTAACACCCTGAGCTATACTCTCAAAACTTTAAGACGCGATTTCTCGAAAAAATGGTTTTTTGAGTTGTGGCGTTATAGCAGGCACACGGCGATTTCTTTTTCCCAGTAGTTATCACCAAAATAAATATTTTAACGTTAACAAGTGGGAAAATATTCCCGAGTCGTATATCACTGTCCCTATCCCTGTGTCCGTAACGCATTAATACGTCATGGTACCCCAGGAGTGTATGTCAAATTTTGATGTTTAGGCGTTTAAGAGGTTAAGTATGCTGCAGTCATATTACTTTTATGATATTATGATAGATACTTACATAACTCTTTCAACGTCATCTGTGATATGTTTCACGGCATCCATTAACGACTCTACAGGTATTCCGATGTTGCTGCCTTGAGAATGTTTATCAAACAATCTATTGATCTCCTCAGACAGCAAGTCCAGGATCACATCGTCTTGGCGTCTTTCCTGAAATAACTAATTAACTTATTCATAAACGTCTGCTAACTTAGCAAGCCGCTAAGTATTGTCTGTCCTTTCGGTCTTATTTTTCTAATTACTACGATACGAACTTCGACTATTGGGTCATTACCTATAAATTGGCGTTTTTGGTCATAGACTTTAGTTGATACCTAATTTTATCATTTAAGAGAAACTTAGATATATTCTTTGTTTTCAACAGTGCACTGTGTAACAAAGGTTTTTACATAGTAATAATAGTTTTTTTTTCCTTAAATAATATTTAAAAAATAAGCTTTGAAAACAACTCTTGTCATATGCTGCCGGTTCATATATTGTATAAATGTATGATAGTACCTTATTTTCTGAAATAGAGATATACAAACACGCCTTAGAAATGTTTAATATTACCGGCAAAATTTGGTTTATTTTGATTTTGACAATTGCCATCACCAAAATATATATAAAATTTATTGTATGGAAAATAGACTTTTCACAAATGTAATTCATAAAAGAAATCTTATTATTACATTTGTATTGTACAAAGTACACATACAGCCCAACTCTGGCTCCTGGTATAGAAAAATCCCTATACAACATACTAAGAAAGAAAATCACATAAGGTAATGTTCTAATGTTTCTTTTGTACATGTTTATCAGGTGTTTCAATTTTGCTCGGACATGAAACTTTCAACCCATAACCAGTGAGAGTGAGTTATTTGCCTGCTTGCTTACATAACACGACTTTCGTCAAAGTAGTATAAAAACAGCGGCTCTACCGCGAACTATGAAATCCGCAAATCTCGGGTATTTTTCTCCGTCACTCTAATAACGCCTTTGTTGAGTGACATAGACAATTCCCCGAAATTTACGAACATCAGTGTTCACGGTAGCAGGCCAGCTCACCCGTGTCAGTAAAAGTATACATTACCTCGTAAGGAAAATTGTACACCCCCACTACTTTGTAATACTGATTCCAGTATGGTACATTCTCGCCCCAATTCACATTGTTCCACATGTGCCCCTCGTCTCCGGAGCTAAGGTTGATCCTGTACGTCAAGTTTTCCATCAATCGCATCACTTCGTCCATCAAATCTTTACCGGTAATTTCGTTCTTCTCCATCAAATATTGGGTGGTTTTAGAGAAACGCTTCACGTGGTACATAGTGTTGTTTAATCTGGAATAATGCAATTGAAATACATATTAGATGTCTTGTACAGTCAAAGGCAAATAAACCTTGTATATAAAAATGCTCAAGAATATGTCCCAGTGCACTTTAATTCTCTGTAATAATAACGTCGTAACATATTTATAGGAGTATTCTTTCGATACATGTTTTTGTTTTATATTAAAGAAAAAATACAGATTTAAAAATCATCATTTCAGTCAGGTTTCTAACGACAACTAAGCACTAATTAACTAAAGTACTAATCTACTACAAAGAAAAGATCACCAATTATCATCATAGGGGGTCTTCGGGCAAATCACGTGTGATTTTTTTTACTCTCGAATTTGCTGAACAGCATTATAGCCAGTAAAAAAATCTTTACTTTTATAAAAAACACTTTTCAAAAAGGTACCAAGTTTTAATATTTCGCTAACATATACCTCGTAGTTGGCAAAAAAGTACGTAAATTCAAGTGTTATTAAAAGGAGTACTTAATTTGGCAAAAAATTGCACGTCATATTGGCTAGAGAGGGGAGGGGTCCAGAAAATATCACCAAATATCACCATGGGGGGTGAGGGGGTCTAAACAGGAGAAAATCGTATGACATGTTTAGTGGACAAGCCCTAAGGATGAATGTGTCATAAAACGACTATACGTACGTGCATGCCACATCTCCAATTTCATAAACGATCCCGCTCGATCTCTTACGCGGCATCACTATTCGGTACAGTTCATCGTCCTCGAACATAATGAAACTCTTTCCGAATTCATTATCAAGGTCGCATTGAACGCTTCGATCTGTGTGCCGAACTATCACGAATTCGGAAAACGAAGAAAATGTTGCCTCTGATGATGTTGGGGAGGAGTGAAGGTCCGACGAACCGGTTCTGTTGAGTGATAAACAAAATTAGACAGTATTTACGGCCTGTAGCCCTACCATGAGCTCCATCAACCATCCCGCTCGTACACGCGTATTAGTGCGAGTTGCAAGTGACGCGGATAGAGTAAACGCGCGTTAATAACGTAGCGGCAGCTCATGGTATGGCTACTGTTTCACAATTTTATTCTCTGATAAATATACATGGCGATTCCTGAGTCACTTATTACATAGGTGACGTAAAACGGCATTACCTATGTAATATCGATACGCTACCACTAAATACGAATTAAATACCTACCACAAAATAGTCGCACAATTCGCAATGCGTGAAGACCAGCTATGTTACAAAACTATAGATATATTTATTTTATGCCATATTACTATCAATCTACATTTATTAATACATACAATCAATTATAGCCCGTATACTTATTGGCCGTGTGGTGACGGCAGTAAGAATACATTTGTCACCACCCCAACTTCTCCTGCGGATGTCGTAAGAGTCGACTAAGGGATTGAAGTGTCACTGAGCATTATTTGATAAAAGATTGATGATGGGCAGCAGCGTCATCATAGTTGACTCATTACTGCGATCGCCAATCCGCTTGCCCAGAGTGGCGATTATGGGTATTTACCTCCTGATGCGTATAGCACAGTTAATAGGAGAGGCCTACGTCCTGCAGTGGACTATCATAGGCTGATGCATGCAATCAATTATATCATCAAGTATAAAGAAAACGGACGATCGCATTACTTTACTTCGCACGGCGTAGGTATGAGTATATTTCATATCGTCACAACATTGAACAAATCGAGAACTTCGCTGAGCAAAACGGAAACATAGTAACTCTGTACATATATTAATACTAGCTGGTGCCCGTGACTTCGATTGCACACACATACACAGTCGATTTTCGCTATAAAAACTATACTTAGTCCTTTACTACAACCTATCTCCATACCAAAGTTCAACCAAATCAGTCACCCGTATATCCGTAAAATACCCGTATAGTATTTTAACCCGAAGAGGAGACAGGAGGAACAGACAGAAGAGTTACTTTAGCGTTTATAAATAGTATGGATAGTATGGATGTAAATACACAGTTTTTTTCTTTTAGTATACAGAACAATGTTTTTTTACACCAGCCACTATTACAAGGGATACTAAACGGGTTAAAGTAGTGACGATATGTTAGGTGTGTGCGGGAAGTCAAACTAACAGTTAAGGACAAAATAATATTTCGCTGAAGGCGGTTTGATTTGATGGAAGTTTATACATAAAGGCATATGAATATAACCAAACGGATATGTTACGCTACAGCCTAGCACTTCCGGATGAAACAGCTATTAGTAGCAAGTATGGTGGATCCATTTGTTCAGTTTGTCTACGATTTATTAATAATACTAACTCGAGTTGTTTTTGGGCCGTGCTATGCGAGCTCGGCACAATGCTGGGCGTTTTCCAGCTTAATTCGCTCATTAGTTCAGGCTCTGGGACATCTAGAAATTTTAATTAATCTTAAAGTTTAACTCTACTCGTGTAGAAGGTGGAGGCTAACCGCCAACCGTCTTAATCAACTTATTTCAGAATACGTTCCACACGATCTGGAGCTTGACTAAACTTTTCAGTGTGCATGTGCTTGCGATATAGGCCGTTGGCATCAACATCAACCAAATATCGGTTGAGTCAACAGCGTTCTACACGGTCTGTTTTTATTATCAACCCAATCAGGATGGTTGGCAGTTGGACCTGATCGTGTAGAAAGCCTCAAACAAGAAAAAAAAACTCAAAGAAGCGTTCAACTTTTAGATATAATTTGGGCAGGATTTCTCTTTCGTGCATAGTCAGAGAGAATCATACTGGCTTTTCCTGTAGCTAATATTGTCAAAAAGAAGCCTTAAAAATGAAGGGTAGTTTTATGCTGGTTAAAAGGTTGTTTCACCCGTGTATAGTGGATACACCAGTTCATTGACGTTAAACTCGCACATGCAGTTGCAGGTGCGCGTGACTTGCAAGTGGTGTGTCATACTCGTCTACAATCACATTTCATACAATACAACGCACGCGCCACGCACACGTGCTTGTGCCATGCACGCATCCAGTGTGTCTCAGCCTTAATTAGCAGATAATACTAGTAAACATTACTGCCGTGCCCTTAAATAGTGTTTGCTCTTGATACAATATTGAGGGTTGAGTGGTCAAACCCAATAAGTCGAGATATTTTTTCATTGAAATAACAACTTCACGTCAATGTCATATAGTTCGTATTTTAAAAACAGGTTTGCTCGACTTATGACTCATCAGGTTTGACCACCCAACCCTCGATTATACATTTTTATATTACTGGACATTACCAAATACAAATACTTACTTGAAACCAACACCAAGCTATTAACATTGAGCTCCATCTCCTTCTGATAGTGCTTAGATATAAAGAGCACAAGCTGGCTAAAGCAACCATAGTGAGAGGTGCCTGGAGGCCCTGGCCCGATACCTCTCGACATGACCATGTATCCTGGGTACCTTCCTACTATGTTGCTGCACCTGTAATAGGTAATTTAAGATTTTACAAAGTGTAATCTAAATGACCTAATTGTTGGTTGACAGCCAAAACTCACAAATTCAACGCACTCAAGTAACAAATCTCTACATGAAATAAATCTTGCATCACAGTTCTGATTCAATACTGATATACAGTGACTTTTGTTTGTTATCTGACGAAATGCAGGCAGTGATGGAAGAATAAATCGAGTATAGTGATAACAAATCAATTACCAGTCATGCAATTGTTCTCTGGTCCATTCAAAATAATGATCTGACTGTCTCAATCCATTCTTGTCCAGATTCTTCATGAGACAGTTGAAATCTGCATTAGGTGTAGTGAAGAGGGCAACCCAAGGCTTAATAAAGCCAAAGACATTGTGAACAAGTCTGTCAAGATCATGTGGTAGTAGTTTTTGTATCATCTCAATGGCGACCACTGCATCGCAACCAATAAGCCGATAATCAGGATCAGCAGCATTACCTTGAAGTAGCTGAAATAGTTTTTTTTATTACTTGATACAATCCTTGTTTTGTTTTACAGACATGTTGATAAAACAGAAAGATCAAGGAATACTTACTGACTTGATAAGTTAGCAGATGTTTATGAATAAGATTTATATGACTATATTGGTTTGGTGTCCTTGTGGTAGTACTAATTACACCTACCATATGATTAAAATGTTGTTTCAAACAGGCTAATGATTATGGGTCTTTCACAAACACAGGAAATTATTGAATGTTTCTATAAAAATTTAAATACCTTCTCAAAATTGAAATATTCATAGTACCTACTTTTATGGGTCCTTATGGGATCATAGAAATTAACACTTACTGTAATTTGCATAGGTTTATCCCATCTCTCAGAGTCCTTAAGTGATAAATCAAGGATATCACAAGTACAGTTTAAAGAGTGTGCAATATCAAGACCAAGTATTTGAGTTACGCCTGACACTTCAGTTAGATATCTCAAGAAATGTATATCATAGTGCTTTCCTATATTTAACACCTGAAATATGAAGTCTTTAGTTTAATTATCTACTTAACAAACATTACAGATAAAATATTGGCTGCCATTTGTTGTTATGCAAATTGCTGTCCATATAAATACAAAATATAAACTATGTATGGCTTAGGCAGTCTAACTTAACTGTGTTCAGTATTCTTTACATGACATTCCATTTCAGAATTTCTTTCAAAGATCGCAAGTTGAGTTCTCAAACAAAAATAAAAATAAAACCAAACTTGCCTTCTCTAACCTGCCAAACCATCGTTCGTCCATAAGACAGTCGCAAACAGCGGCATACCGTTGTGCGTACACAGGCGGGTAGAACTCCACCCCACATTCGTCATCGTAGTCGGCATAAACCTGCTCTTCGTTATCTTCCTTCACAGGCACCAGGCTCTGATCACTGAGCTTCCTAATCAACTGGGTGAAAAACGGTGGCAGCCATCCATTCAATATCGGTAAAACTGATTCACGGAGAAAAATCAACATCTGCAATGCTATGATCATTATGCAGCATTATAGGTTTTTTTGATGCGAAATGGAATAAAAGTGTTATTATAAATTATCTTGCTAGGATTTCTACCAAAAGTAATGCCTTTACATGTTGATGTTCACATGTTTTTGTTGATGTTTTGAATTTTCGTTTCAATGCCTAGTCTATGGTCGTTGACTGTGAATGGGTAAGTTTGAGTTACTGGTAAAATTGCTTAAAATGTGACTTGGCACATCGTGGAAACGCGAGTTTAAAAAATGTTTTTAACGATACTAATAAATAATAATAAAATGCTAAAGAATAAAAGAAACAACGAAGTAACAATCGCATGTGAATTAGTACATTGTGCATCATGGGAGGTAAGTATGGAATTACTTACGAGAGTGTTAGTTTTATGACTCGAGTTAATATTCCGAAGAATATAATACTCTAAAGAGATGCTATGAGTACTATTTTGTTTGTCGACTATTGAATGTTTCTAAAGAATTTCAGTAAAATATTTAAATAATGAAATTCTTCCGATCTTTGATGCATAATGACGTGAGTTTTAGCTTCCGGAATTCAGACTATAGTCTGTCAAACCAACTTTGGCAGTGACAAATTGCTCTATGTGTCTCTTTTTTTTGAGTCATTAACGTTAGGGTAAGAAAGAGACGGTATGCTTATCTTAGTCTGTGCTTCAAGTGAGTAAAAACCTAGCCAAGCTATTATGTAGATTGCTGACAACATAACAAGACTAATATTTTTTTGTATGGCAACATAAAATGAAAAATATTAATTATTAAAAAAAAGAAAGTATTAGTATCACGAATCACATCACGAATACGAACGGAACGAAAGAGAAGAGAAGCAAAGCCTTCGCCGCAAAAGTTCTCGAGATAAATTGTGTTGAAGAACTTTGCCTATCGAATTTAGGTAAGTTGATGTACTATATTATTAAACTAATCAATGTTTCTTTATTACAGCTACTACGTTGTCCAAAATCCTCACTTTGATGGTTATGGAAAGCAGCGTCCATTGTCAGTTTTTTGTAGCCACATCCTCATTTTATTGTGGCACATGTTTCGCTTCAATTCGGGCAAAAAATTAATAGTTTTCTCGTGCGTTCACCTCTAGTGTTAGCTTCGCCTTGCGCTAAACGCCACTCCAGACTGTTATAATGATTGCACAGCCTATATTTCTAGTCGCTTTATGAAGTACCCCCTTTTGTCAGTTTCATCGTTCCGGTGGTTAGTGTTTTGTGACCGAGATAAAATTCTTTATTTGGTTTTCAAGACTAACTACATAAATTTATAACTTCGCCGTTAATCAAGAAAACGAGAAGACTGCAACTCTAAAACTAACTTCGGGTGTAGTGTTATTGTGTCTAGATGTGTATTAAAATAATAGTTTGCATGGATAGTGAATAACAGCTGAACACACATGGTAATTTATTTTCTTTTAGTCATTTCTCATTGGTTAGGGTATCCTATTTAATGTGTTATTATTGCTAAAAGTATATTAGTAGTATTTGTATAATTTGTTTTGTTATCAAATAGGTATGTAGTAAATCTGTAATGCAAATACTTTTTCCACAAAGGCCTGATGATTTTTAAATCCCATTTCGAAGTATCTGTTAAAATAAAATACAACAATGTCATTCACAACATTGTATCTAGATGTCTGAAAAAATAAACATTTTTCAATTCTCAGGCTACAATGACAACACCTACTCTTGATCCGAAGCTTCGCAATCAGCTCACGAGGTACCTTCATACAGGGAATGAAGTCCCTAAATACTACCCGGGCTGTTGGTCATCACACAAGTACTTTGAAGCCAACAACTTGCAAGCAATTAATAGTGCCCTTGCGAATGGTGTCAACAATCTGGAAGTTATAGACATCATTTTGAAGGTAAAGTATTATGTAATTTTTTAATCATGTCCCTTGAATTTTATAATGATATTCTTACAATGGTGTTATAGAAAGGAGAATACAGTTAGCTTATGGTATTAGTATATAAAAAGATTTTTCAAGAAAAAAATTATAACAGTTTTCGAAATAAATTATTTGTGGTTGAACGTGTGCAAATTTAGTCAAGCATTTAAGCGAATTATAGATTTTTACTCCTTTGATTGAGCAATATTTATTTTATCTACAGATGTTGAGCTAACATCAACTAAACTGAAATTGTTCATCTAAAATCACAATCATTCTAATTTGTAACTCAAATCCTTATTATATATTTAATTGTTAGTTTCCTAAGATGGGTTTTAAATATGACATTTATTACACAGGCTTACAAAGATGGCTGGTTCACAAGATTCGAAACTATTGCTTTTGCTCTTACAAAATGCCTGCTACTTGGAAGCCCCGATGTCAAAGCTGCCACCTACAAAGCAGTAGGCCAAATATGCGACACTCCGGAGCAATTGATGCTCTTCTGCAAATACACAAGGCTATTGAAAACAGGTAAATTTATCTTAGATATCTTATCTTAGCTATTTTATTATGGCATTAACTCATCATTTGAACTTTCATACATTAGATTACATTGTATGTGGATAATTAGTTTGGACATATTTAATTGAGAAGATCTGATTTAATATCTGTAGGCTGTTGTAGGCCACATTATGGTCAGTTGACAACCAAAAAAAACTAAGTAACAAATACCAACTTGAAATAAAGCTTGTATCCCAGTTCTGATTCTGATATACTGATATACGAGGTTTCTAAGAGTGATAAGTGATAACTATTTTTATAGTGTGATTTAGTTATCAGCCAGAATCACGTAAAAATCCCCAGGAATACTTTCTTTATACCCCTTATTCAAAAAGGTCTCCTAAGTATTGTTTGTTCTTTCCTGGTTATAGTAACATTGATAAGACAGAAAGGGATAAACAATATGTTTGCTAGGTTAGGAGACATTTATGAATAAGGGGAATAGTCTAGAACCTCACCAAAAATCATGAAGTGAGAAAGCGAACTCAAAAAGAAGTTGATAAACCTCGCATGATTTGTGGACAAGCTCAACCTATGAGACAACGAATTCTTTCTTTGAAACTACTGGGGTGTGACATTCTTTAGTAACCCATACAATATTTTTAATAATTCCATATTGCTGTCCATTGGGAAAATTTATTGAGCCTGATGAAAATTAGAAAACGGGCGCATACAGTGTAAAAACAAAAGACTCCTAATTCCTTATACAATGTATACTATACCTGCCAAGTCATCTGTGGTAATTCAAAAGGACGCATATCGTCGGGGATAGTGCAATACCACGTAATTACCAAAGCAGAGATTACCAAATTAGAGTTCAAATATCAAAAAATTTGACTCCTACTTGATTAAGTTAGTTACACGGTATCCCCGACGATATCTCGTAGTAGCTCTATGGTAAACTAGTTATTTTGATTTAGAGTATATTCGGAAAGTCTAGGCACTTGAGAAATACGTGCGCGCCTAGCTGCCAGATGCCTTTACAAACCACACAGATTCTAGCACGGCAGTGATGTATCGTGTACGGAATGATGATTTAGTGCATTCGTGATTATAGCCTATCTATTTAATTGTATACTGCTAGTCATCACGTCGCGTGCACGTTAACGAAACGCGCACATGGGTAGATAATTGCATCTAATCGAAATTTGCGGGTTCCTTGAAAGTGATACTATTTTGTAACTAGATTTATAATTGGCTTGCTAGATAGCTATATGGGTCGATCAAGTGTTTGACACTGTTGTTCTGTCCCATTGTCCAAGCAGCTAAGGAAAAAAAAAACATGGTTTTTACAAGAAATAAAATGAAAAAACTTGATCCATGCAGGGACTACTAGTATGAAAACAGAATGGAAATAAGCCCTTTTGCTGTTAGAATTAAGCTCATTTAAAGCTTGTTCACGAAATAAAGTAGCCATCGTAAAATCAGTCTCTACTCTTAGGCAACAGTCCCATGTAATTCTAACAGCCATGGGACTGTAAATTGATTCTTCTGTTTTATGTTTAACAATCCACACATCCAAAATCATTCGCTGAAATGTCGTCAAAATCAAAATATCTTCAGATAATGCTTAATGCAAAAGTTCACGCTCAAAAAAGTGCGAACTTCCGAGACGATTTCAACAACGTTAATCTTGAAATAACTAATAAAAATTGTAGACACGAGATTCACAGTTTATTTTAGTATCGCTATTGTAATTTAGTTAAGACCCATTGGGAAACTAAATGACCCAAAATGGTAAAATAAGAAGAAACACTACTTAAATCCAGAAGTTTAAATAAAAGTCCATAATTATGGAGAAATTGATATAAATATCAACCACAGCGTCCGAGAAAATAGGCAAAGAGCCCTTCTTTGTAATAACACCCATACTAAGGTATGGTCTCATACAATAAAAAATAATTATACAGCAATGGCTACTTTATTTCGTGGACAAGCCTTAACTAAAAAAATCGGCGTTTTCGAGGAAGCTGGTTATATTTAAATTTCTCTTAGTGCGAGTAGTGCCTCTCATTTTACGTCAGGTCCAAAACTTCGGAGGGCCATCTGTACTAAAAAAGTCGTACGGGACACGTGCAAAAAGGAAATTCGTCACTCGTGTCGATTTAAAACACTCCCTTCGGACGTGTTTTAAAACATCGCCATTCGTTTCGATTTTCATGTTTTTCGCACTTGTGTCGTAATGTACTATTTTAGTCATTTACGATAAAATGCGTGCTTCACAGGTAATGGCCAAGGCTGGTGCAAGATCGTCAGATCTTGGTACAACTCAAAAGATGCGATGGACCTCGCTAGAGAACTCACTAGAGTCAAGGCTCGACATGGTCGCTCGCACAACACCCTCCTGAGAAAGAGCCACGTCAAAATCGATGAAAATGATCGCGGTAAGTTGATGCTAGGTGCTTTATAAAACGTCTTTGTAAAAGCGTCATAACACTCATAACCTAAACCATAACCATGTGCTTAAAAATCAGATTCAGTTTAAGCACTTTGATTCCATTGGCCTCGAGTTTGAGGTATCTGTAATAGGAAAATATAGAATCAAACTTTATATCAAAGTCTCAAGGGTTAAATTCGAATATCGAAAAATCTTAGCTGTTCACCTTTCGTATACCGCTGTCAAAAAATGGTATTGAATTTATGACTTTGAAGTTTATATTTTATAGTCCAATTGCTTGGGGCGGGAAGGGTTAATGAGATGTTCATTCTTAAACTTGGTAACTTTGACATGAATTAATTGCCAAAGTCGAATACTCGTTCGTTTTCGAGTACTGGTAAGTTTCCCTTAATACATTAAATTAAAACCTGCAATTTCATTCTTAAATTAGCTGGCAACATAGAACAATGCTTGGTATTGCTCACTTTTTTTAGGTACCTGCTATTTTATCCGTAAGACAATCAAAGCAGCTTTTGCAAATTTACCTTATCACGATTTCATTAGAAGAAGGGTAACTTTACTACCTGTGCTTTTGAATGACGTTCTTTGTTTCCATAACAATGAAACAGCAATCTTGCTGGTTATTATAGTATTTAAACCATTTAATAAGTAGGACCTTTGTTAATGTGCTTAGTGGGAACAACTGCAGGTTTTTCCAATTTAATAAATAATAAATAAGTGTAGGTTGCAAAAAATTACATAGTTTAGGGCTTTCGTGTTACGAAGTTACCCATAATGTAGTTTTTATGACTACTTTTCGTGACACAATGGAAAGGATCGTTCTTTAAAATATTTGTTGGGTCAATTTTCTTGGCATTTGACGACCTGATTCAGACTCCAATGTGGCACAAACGTCGAATAAAGTGATCGTCAACGTTTTAGAACAATGCGTAACAAATCATAATTCAAAAGAGAATACTCTCAATTGAAACTTTCATGAGAAAAGTCTGATGTATTTGTATTTCCGAGAAAATTTTGAGAATGTTCTTGAAGTTGTACATTGCTACCCCGCCCGTACCGCTCCCATACCTCAACGACATACTTGGTTAATGTGTAAGGCCGGCAGTAGAAAACGTAAATCTTTCTAAAATAACTTTTTTTCTTAGCAACTGTTAAATAAATAAAACAATTTCAGCTCGCGACGCGGTGGTCAAGTACGCCATCTATGGTCTGAAACGTGCGAAGCAGCTGGCTGCTGACCACGAGGACTCTAAAACCGTGCTCGAGTACATACAGAAGGTAAAATATTAAGGTGGAATGTCACGGTCAGCTAGGCACTACTACGCCAATAGATGGCGTTACAGTGCCTAGCTGGTGCGAATTCTACGTATTTTTAAATTTTATGTATGATAATGGAAATATTTTTAATAAGTGATGTGTTTGCCTAAAATAAACTGCTGTTTCTAATGTGGCCAACTAAATTTCAGATGAGGTTTAATTTACAAAATAAGTTTATTTGAATAAATACAAAACGCTGTCGCGCTTGCGAAGTATGCACACACACATTCAAACCCTTATTCGTTGACGAAACTGATTGCTTATTTCTTCGGAACGTGTTTTGAACTTGGATTAGTATAAGTTGGATGACCGTCTGACGCACATTCATGAGGACCAAGGTTCAAATCTCGTAATATCAAGATATATGTTTTTTGCTTTATAAGACTTTTTATTTTTTTATTGATACTTTACCTATAATCACAATTATTCCAGTATTATCAAACCGCGATCAGAATGGGATTCGAAAGTACTGTTGACACAACAGTGTATAAGTCAATCTAGGATATATTCATAGTTATATTCATATATTCATGGTTTAAGTGCAGAGACTTACAGACAATAGATTAATTAATCACTCACTACATCTATAAACAACTCTTTTCTTGGTAAATATTGTGTCATTTGTTGTGTCAACAGTACTTCCGAATCCCTTTCTTATTCCGATTTGATAATAATGCCTGTAGCCTATCCCACAAATCTTCACAAGCGTACAATTCTACAAAATTGTATAAATTCCCATACAAAATAGTTGTCAACTTTGTAGAATTGTATGCTTGTAAAGTTTTGTGGTATTGGCCCCTGAACTAGCCACCTAGGTTTAATTTTGGTAACCTTATTTATTTACTTAAAAACGTTTTCAGGTAATGTTATGGCATCCAGTTCCGGTATTTTTTGCATGGTCAATGTGGAATAGACCATACTACAAAAAACCGGACCTGGATGACCTAATAGGTGTACAATCAGATTGGGATGGAATCTATTCTATGATAATATACATATTTGATATTTCTAGTCACTTTAATTATTAGATTCCTTCCCATTCTAATCACGCGCGGAATACATAGATAAAGAAAACAGATCAATTCATAAATTCAGTGTTTTATTTACATCGTTTCATATTATTTTTATTTATTCTTTCTGGTTTTAGTAGGTACTATCTCTGTCAATATACAGTTTTTATAAAATATCACTAGTGTTGGCAACATGTTTTCTATAAAAGTTTCGTCGGTCATTTGTGACACCTGCAGTTGGCCTTGGATCTGAAATGAGAATACTTATTGTTAAAATGGTGTCTGATGATTACTGGAATAAAAAATACAGTTCAGCTTTATCTAGTTAGATGGTGGTGATCCTGACTGCGAAGTTAGGGAGGGAGCCTGGGTTCAAAACAGGTTCAGTGAGTATCTACAAAAAGGTTATAGTTTTAAAAGTTGAAGGCCTGGAACTCATCATCCCTCGGCAAACTAACGTTTCCGGTATTTACATTAAAAATATGTTATACTTATAAAATCTTATAATATATATTGCTCTTTATCTACATGACAAGTTTCCTGGGTTATTCCAATCCGTGGAGCAGTTGTTTCGAAAACAACAAATGTTTTTATTATAATATAAGCATAGTGAAAATATGTAATAAAAAATCTGTTGAAATAGTGGGAGGAAAGATACTCTACCGGACTTACCTTTTGATTTCTCCGTAATATAGTATAATTTCTACAAGGCTTCGCTTACGAGTTTTTCCCGAGCCCGAGTATCGGTGTTTTTTATAGCCTTTCCTTGGCGTTTGTGGATCCATCCTCATGTAAATCACTGTAGATGCCACGCTATAAAATATTTCAAACAATCGTTAGCAATTTAGCGTCAATTCGGATTATACAAACCAAAGTAACCAAATGACTGCCGGTGATTTTGAAAGAAAGAATGACGTTTGAATTTAGTGTTGCCGACGTTGCCGTGCCAAATGGATTATACGTTCAGTTACACGCGACTATCATTTAGTGCGCACATTTATTTTAATAACATTAAATGTAAGAAGTCCAACCTGTATAATAGTAGCGTAAACGTAACTATTATGTATATATTTTCTATAATAAATGGTCTTCTGACACAAAATATAAAAATCAAGCAAATCGATCGAATACGGAATATCATAAAATAGTACGCGGGTTGGCTATTGGGTGTATATATGATCTACATGGCAACATTAGCAACGCTTTCCGTTTGATGCAGTTTGTTGGAACAAAATAAAATAACAAATTGCACGACATGCGTTCGGTTTGACAGAGCGGCAACGCAGCATTTGTGGTCAACTGGCAACGTCGCTTTTTAACGCACACGCCGAAGATACGATTGGTGTATGACACTGTCGCCGCCGACCCACACATTGACAAATTTGTATTAAAATAAAGTAGTGTTTTAAGCTATTATTTGACCATTTTTATTACGGAAATAGAATTTGCCGCATATAAATATCAAAATGATTGTGGATGGAAGTGGTTTCATTGTAAAACTATGCTCCATTTACCCATATTTGAATAAATCAATTAGTATGAAAAACGAACCACCTTAACACCAAAATATCGGCGGCTCACAAGCACTATAAAAACTGCCACTCGGTGTTTCTATGCGATTTTTTTATTGTTCATTACCATCACCACTTTATTTTCCGTTTTATAAAAGGTAGCGAGACTATTATGCCAGAATAGCAGACAAACATGCGTCTGCTACAAGATAACCGAAAATGACTCCACTATTTATACGCAGTTTAGCCATTTGGGAATGGTAATGACTTGATTTGTGCGACGGAATAATCGCATAGAATTACCCCACTACTCATAACAAAGTCCTATAGATGTCTGTTCAGAACTGAGATATGAGATTTATTTGATTGTCAACCGACCACATCAAATTCTGAGTCTAATCTCAAGTTACCGCTACTTCGCTAGTTAGATGTGTTTCGGAAATAAGGTTTTTGTTCACAAACACATTCAAATTTATGCTTAGTGTTGACAATATAACTACAGTAAAACCCGCTTAATACGATCACGTTTAATACGATTTCCCGCATAATACGCCATTTTATGCCGGTCCCTGCAAGTTAAGTCATATTTTCCTACATTTTTGTACGGTCAATACGATTCATCATCCCGTTTAATACGCTATTTGTAACCCAAATTACATTGACGTATGGCATTATTTACTTATAGATGTAAGCAGGAAGGTTATAATGTTACCATACCGATTGAAAATTAGACAGGATAAAATAATTCTACCGATCTCTCCTCCTTTGTAGGTAACTTTGTTGCACTAGCCAAGCAACCGGTAAAGTTCATAATTCCTTCGCATAGACCTGCATGTGCAACCTTAGTACAATTTGTTTAATTTATTTATATTCTTTATCTGTGCACCCGAATTAGTTTAAGTATATACATATACGTATAAGAAAAATATCTCATATCTAACATTTCACTGCAAAAGTAAAAATTTAACAAAAACAATGCAATGTCTTCTTTCCGCATAATACGCTTTCCCGCTTAAGACGCGTTTTTTGTCTGGTCCCTACAAAATCGTATTAACGGGGTTTCACTGTACTCCACTCCAAGCGGTTTATTAAGACATAGGTTTATTAGGTGTAGATGTAAACTTATTAAAAACAGATTGGTAGAAAATGTCTTAAGGCATTAACTCCGCCACTTACACATACTTTTTTAAATTAAACCAAGTTGAGAAAAAAATGCCGTTCTACTGACACAGTAAGACAAAAAAGGATTTTTATAGTATTTTATGCAACAGTTGTTTAAGAGAGGTCAAAAAAAGCGAGTGGCGTAAGTAACAATTTGAGGCGAAGCCGAAAATTGTTAATAAAGACGCCACGAGTATTTTTTGACTCGGTTAAACAACGTTGCATACATTACTTTTTCTACGACTAAGGATTATATTAATCACAAATAAAACACAGTTTGTTATATGAAAATATACTTTAATTATTATACATTTAATTCATTTATGGAAATATATTGGAAGGAAGAATCATGTACTTTTTGCAGATATGGTAATATTTCCCTGTTATTGTAAAAGTGCGATCAATCCGGTTTTTGGTGTTCATTATATGAACCACTATTAGCGTTTCCTGGGCATCAATAATATTGATATTTTTTAAATCGTGTAACTCTTGCCAGCGACAAGCCCCCATTATTCCAAAAAATACAGCCACCTGTAACAAGAAATAGGAATCTAGGTGTTAAAAATCCTTGCAATGTAATTAAATACAATATTTGCATACACAGAATACCTAAATAACATAATTAATCGAATATACTAGTGCATTAATAAAACAACAAATATGTAACTATATATTTACCTTGTTGAACAGATGATACCGATCAGGTGCTTGCTCAATGAATTTTTTTAATTCATCGGGTAAAAAAGTTTTCGCTTTTTTCGCCTTAAAACCTTCTGACTTTCTTTTCAATAAAGCCAGCAACTTGATGTATTTAGATATGTCTGTCTGGTGGTATATGTTGAAAGTTGCCTTGAGTTTTGAATATTCAACCCAAAGTGAAGACGGTTTGAATAATTCTATGAGGCTTTTAAAATATGCCAATAGGACATTCTCTGAGAATGACAAACTCTGGTGTTCGATTCGCCGCGCCATGAATTTCTTGTACGACTGATCGTAAAGATGCCGCGATTTTGTAGGCAACAAATTCTCAGTAACTGATTGTGCCGCCGTCGATATCTCTTCCGGTGTCAGAACCAAGTCCTCATCACAATCCATCTTATCTTATTATTATTCAATTTATTTTCTTCACTTCACAGTCCAAAAAAAGATGAAAAAAGAATTTTAAACAAATTTAAAGATTGCCGCACAAACTGAAAATAATAGTGAAAAAACAAATGATGGAATGCAATAGACACAGTAACGTTTTTTTTTAACTGTCAGTTACTGCCTGCCAGTGACGATTCTAAAACACTTGCGTTTTTTTCCTTACGTTGGTAGCAATTATTTTAGATACGTTATTATTTCAGACAATATGAATCCAGTTGTTTGTTAAGTTGTCAGGTTTGCGATTTGTTGTAAATTGAGTAGGTATCTCTGCTAGCAGGTGCATTTTAGCGACTTTATAAGCCTAGGGTGTTTTTGAAGAATAGAGTATATAGACTTTTCTGAAATTGCGTAAGTCCTGCTTTTATATTTGTTGGCGGGACTATATAAATGACAGATAAAAGTGCCGGAGTAGAAAAAAGAAATAATGACATCATGACCTGGTTTTCAATCGATTTTAGTAAAAGTAAATGAAGCCAAATACCTCAATTGTCGCGAGTGTTGTAATTTTATGAATAAGTCATAATATATGCTGTCCTGGTCGATCTAAAAATTAATAATAATCAAAATAGAATATAATCATGCTAAAATCTGGCTCTAAATATTTATTTCAAAATCACTGAAATGAACACAACAGCTTTTAAAGACGACCTTCTTTGCCTTGTCCATATGTTAATGTTAATCTTCAATAGGTGGAGGACCTGAGACACTGCGAGGACCCAGTCGCAGCCGCTGCTATGGTTGAGCAAAACCATTTCACGCTTGACCACATACCCGGACATCTGCTGACTTCACAGGATGTAAGTATTACGAAGCTTCTATTTCACTTAGCTTTTGATTTGTGGCAACGGCAGTAGGAATGTATTTGTAACCACCCCAACTCTTCCTGTTCTTGTCGGCATATGATGATGGGCTGCAGTGTCATCATTGTGGGCATACTACTGCGGAATCGTAAGCGTGACGTTTGATAATTGAACTTAGATGCTGTAGGACTATAAATATAAATAACGGGTAAAATACTAATTATACTCGAGTACGCGCCTCGGTCGAGAGTTACGAGACGTGTACGCGGGCTCAGTGCTTGATATTAAAGACCTACCCCCTTATTCATAAACGTTTGTTAACTTAACAAGCCGCTAATAATTGTTTGTCCCTTTCGGTCTTAACAATGTGTCCATAAGAGCAAAAGGGACTAACAATTATTAGCGTCTTGTTAGGCACTGGTCTCACTGCGAGCTACTAAGCAGCTATCAGCTATCACCGCCGGGCGAGTATCGCCGTGTCTCTTTTTTTTACACGGGAGTGCGTATCTTTTGTTTGTGTTTATAGCCGATAGTTCATAACTTAGTAGCTCGCGGCGAGACCAGTGTCTTAAATTAACAAATGTTTATGAATAAGGGGGCTAGTTTCTCCGAAACATGTCACGCGTAGAGACTAAATAAGACATGAGTTTAACCGTTTCATTATATTTATAGTTCTTAATTTTGGGTAAGATTGTCTCTATACTTATTAACCAACTACAAAAAAATGAGGTGGTTCTCAATTCGACTGTTTTTGTATGTATGTTTCTCGATATCTCCAAGAATCGTGGGATTCGTGGGCCGATTTTCATTTTTTTTTATCTAATGTACAGTATACTCCCGTTGGCATCAAGTTAGGGTCTGATGTTGGATCTTCGAACGACCGGTAAAAGTCCGCGTTTTAATTTTAAATTTGGATATTTTTATCCTCCAGGTATGGGACGCAGTGCTACCCCACATGACCCTTAGCGAACTCTTGTACAACCTGCAACGCATCCACAACATGGGCTTCCTGACCGGCGATTCGCCCACCACCGCTATTCTGGTGTCGCTGCTGAGCAATAATGACGTCATCAAGAAGTCTAAAGTCACGCCCATTGAGGTGTACATCACGCTGAACAATTACAAGAGGAAGAGCAGGTGGGATTATTGTTTATTAATAAAATTTACGTACAGATATAGAGGCCAATTTTTTCAAACATCTTCAAAAAAAGGAGGTTTTCAATTTTTTTTTATATTTGGTACCTCAGAACTTGAGATTGGGCGGACTTATTTTGATTCTTTGTTTTTATTTGGAAGCTGATGTTTACCGATTGGTCCCATTTTAATTTGGTACAGTTCTGACTATGGTATCCATAAGAAAACTATGTAAATAAGTCTTAAATTTGCATTATTATCAAACCGCGATTAGAATGGGATTCGAAAGTACTGTTGACACAACAGTGTATAAGTTAATCTAGGATATACTCATAGTTCATCATATATTTATACTTTAAGTGCAAAAACTTATAGTCAATAGATTAATTAATCACTCACTACATCTTTAAACAACTTTTTTCTTGGTAAACATTGTGTAATTTTTTGTGTCAACAGTACTTGAATCCCTTTCTGATTCCGGTTTGATAATAAAATAAGCGTGTGCACGACAAATGGACGAATAACTCGATATCACGCCAACCGATTTAGATAATAGTTTTTTTTAACCATCTTCAAAACAAACCGAGATGGTCCCATTGGCACCATGTTGGGTACTGATGAACGGATCTTAGAGAAGTTGGTTGAAGTCGGTTTTATTTTTATTTTATTTGGTGACTATTCTCTTCGTATTTTCACGGAAATATCCAAATTTATCTTACGGTCTCAGTAAGCTTCAGTGCAATGCTGCGAAGTTCATTGTGATAGCAATATGAGTTTGAGTGAAAAGTCTAAAGGTAAGTATTAAGCACCGTACTTGTACCAGCATGTGCATAGCGAAATCCGATATTGTGTATAACAAACCGTGAGTCATTCATTGTGTTTACGTTGCGCCGCCACAAACATTATGGGAGACCTAACTTGTAATGGTTTGGTTTAAACTTCCGGCGTGTTACTGCGCTGTTGATAACGTCATATTAAAAGGCCCTATACGAGTAGGGTAGGCAAATCGGAAGGACTACAATTAATATGTGTATCGTCAAAATAAACACTTATTTGTGCTAAAACTGCCATGTTTGCATACACCAATATATCGGTGTCCATAATTTTCTTTATTTTTAATTAAGGAAATGTCAGTTTACTACAAAAGACGTGTACTTTCAGGTTAGATAGTTTTTTACTAGATTAGACAACTAAGGAAGAATAGGCTTTAGCAACTTTATCTTTTGTGTTTTAGTGCTACAATTATGTACAGCAATTACCTATTTGGCGGTATAATGTGCTAGATCCTATGGTCGATTTCTTACTTTTATTTGAGAAGACGTAATTTTGAAGTGAATTGAAAATGAAGTTTTCTCTCGATATCTTAGGAATTTTACCCTCGCAAAATAATCACGGCTAGGGCATTCAATCCCGGGATTGAAATATATACATACGCGTGATTTTATTATGTCCAATCCCGTGATAGCATACAAATGAATGCCGAGATTGCATGCCCTAATATCGGCTTATTAGAAAGTGTTTGGTAATTTTAACCTAATCGTCAAAAGAAAAGTGACTATATCGTTTGTTTCGAATTCGAAAGGTACAAAACAAAAGCCACTCTATAACAAGTTCGCAAAATTTTAATTCAACCGTAGGTAATTTTGTACTTGTGTAAGTACGCCGGGACTTACGAGGTTAAATTTTTAGACCGCTGAAACACGAGAAGGCAAAAGTGGCAGTCGAAAAGGAGAGACGCCGCCGGGCGCGCCAGATATTCGACAGCAAAACTGGCCTCTGGGAGTGGTCCGTCACTCGGCGTCACCCGAAGGAGGTCAAACACTGGGGTGAGTGTGTTCATATTATTTGTTTATACTTTGTATAATTTGGCTTTGTAGCAGGAAAGCGGACCCTGGTATAACGAAAAAAGAACCGTTCTTTAGTATGGAGAAAATACCGGTATGCGGGCTCTGCTTAAAATGTTAACAAATATGGATTTCCTTGACCTTACTTTAGTACTACTACTTCTACTAGTTTTAGGGTGCGGCTCCACTGAGGCGGAGAGGAGCGGAGATGTGCAAAATTGGCCAATGAGACCGCATGACAGTGTTTCGAATTTTGAATTTGAAGAATGTAATTGGTCAATTTTTCACATCTCCGCTCCTCTCCGCGTCAGTGGAGCCGCAGCCTAACGCTAGGTAGAAGAAGACTTTGTATAATTTGGATAAACGAGTGAACCCGGCTCATAGCCCACAATGTATGTAAACTACGTAAACTGTAATTACTGTTATTGTTGTGTAGGTACTTAAAAACAGGAACCGGAATCGGTATTTTAAAAACCTCAAAATAGCCTAATATTTTAAGATTTAAGATGTTTTAAACTCCTTATGTAACTACTCAATATTTAATTTAATTTACAACATCGTAATAACAGCGAAAAAAGAACCGTTCTTTAGTATGGAGAAAATACCGGTATCCGTGCCCTGCTTAAAATGTTAACATATTTGGATTTCCTTGACCTTACTTTAGTACTACTACTTCTACTAGTTTTAGATAGCTGAAATTTATGATTGTGTCACAGTACAATAAAACGGACTTTGTTTAAAATCTCTGTCTTCTATGTCATTTCTTATAAGCATCAATCAGCCGAATTGTTCCTAGTTCGTTGTATAATCCGACGAATCAGGAATCCGATGAACCAGGAGAAATTCCTCAAATTTACTGACAACAATTTTCCAGGCATCGACCACCCGCCGAACCAAGTAGTGCTGAACGCACTGACGAACCTCGTGGACATGACCTGGGCGCTCACGCCTAAAACCGGCGCGCGCTATCTCATCACTATCGACATGAGACCGCACATGTTTAAAGGTAAACAATATTTAGCTTTGTCACCCTACTATGACCCAGATAAACTTTATCTTTGACGATGCGTGCGGCGGATGATGTTATGTGCTATGGCTTATTGACGGAACCTGAAATTGTATCTACATAATACTTATTAAAAGACTTCAAAAAACGAGGAGGTTCTCAATTCAACTGATTTATCTTGCGACTATGGTGCATTCCATGCAAAAATTTGTTCAGTTTATCAAATCCAAGTCACATTTATAATTGTTATCAATATAAACCATATTTGGCCTTTGTTTTCCGTTTTATTACTAATTCGGTAGTAGTTTTTTAACAAGATAAAAGGCAATGGTAGTTTCATTGTTGGCACTTGTTGTTAAAGGTAACGAAACACTATTTAGCTTAGTCGGGTGACAAAGCTAAATAAAGTTTTCGTAATTTGACCCAGACAAACTTTATCTTTGACGATGCGTGTGGCGGATGATGTTATGTGCTATGGCTTATTGACGAAACCTGAGGTGGATGTTTGCTATGTGATCGGACGAAACCTGCGCTGTGGATACTTTAACCCAGATAAACTTATATGCAAAACCTCTTAGCCTAAAGTTTTTTTTTTGGCATTTTGTCAGTCACCCATTGCAAAAAACCAAAAAAAAAACATTGGTCTCGTAACACCTGGTAAGGTTAAATGGGTTAAAAAAATAGCGGGTTGAATATAATATGTAACGGTTGAAACCCTTACGGTCAAGAGTTAGATTTTTTTTCTACGCTCAGGATTATATACTTAAATCCTTCGCTTCTTTAAAGGTTCAATGTGAGCCCTCGTAATTCTTTTACTGCCCAGTGCCAGAATTGTTTACTTTTCTCGCACATAAAACATTATAATGACTCTTCCCTGCACATGGCCGTCATGAGTGGCGAAAGAATGTGGAGTGGAGACCTTTGCCCAAGAGATACAAAAACGATGATATATTATTTTAACGTAGTTACCGTAGTTCATTTTACCTGCAAATGCGTTCATACGCATAGATAATAGGAAAAGCCTGTGTTCAGCAGTGGACTGTACTGTAATACGCTGATGATGTGTGACGAAAAACATGGATTATTCTTTTTTTGGGTTCCGTAGCCAAAATGGTAAAAACGAAACCCTTATACATCTGACCATCTCTCTGGTCACACCCATTTAAAAAAAATTTGTTAAATATCGTCTTATCTGTCAGCCTCTGTAGCCTAGTTGGTAGTGACCCTGCCTACGAAGCTGGAGGTTCCGGGTTCGAATCCCGGCGAGGGCATTCTTTGTGTATTTATTTATCACAAATGTTTGTTCCTTGGTCATGGCTGTGTATGTATAAGTATCTATATGTATCTATCTATTGTATATATCGTCGCCTGGTACCCACAACACAAGCCTTAATTGAGCTTACCGTGGGACTAGGTTGATTTGTGTAAGATGTCCCAAGATATTTATTTATTTATTTAGTTGCACAGAAAAGAGAGCATTGGAGTGATTAAAGATTCGCAATGTTGCGTTGGGATAATAGAAGGTTCCTAATTACTATTTGTCACTCCAGGCCGCCACTTCTGCAAGAACTTCGTGCTGCCCAAGAAAGGTCGTAAGACGACCGCCACGGCCACCCCAACGAAGACTCCGCCCGCGCCTGCCGTAGCCGCCGCCGGCGACGGCGAGGAGAAGAAATGCAAGAAACACTTGCTCGCCGAGTGCTTCTATAACAAACACGTCACGCCGGGGCATGCCGGTAAATATAACTTTGTGGACTATTCCCACTGATCAGCTATGCTATTCTCTTATTCACACATTCGACGCTGCGCTCGTCAACGAGCTCGACGTCGAGACAGCCTTGTCTAAAATCCTAGCGGTTTTTTTTGACATTAGGAATCGCGGCTGTGAGCGAGGTTATGGGCGAGTTCGTCGCTGTTTTTCGTTAGAGAATACGAAGTTCGTAGATTAAACGTCAAACTCTCGACGCAGTGTAGTTCCAGCTCACACCGCATTCGTCGCCGAGCACTAGGGTCGTTTAAAGTACATTAGTGAATACTATTTTTAGGCTCGACGCTGCCGCAGCGCTGACACAGCGCTGACAGCAAGGTGGTTTCCTTAGTGAATAACACTGCTGCTGAAGTGTAATATATTTACCACCTTATTTTGAAACTTATTCTGTCACTGAAACATGTCAAAGCCAATGAAATTATGGTGTGACTGATGCCCTATTAAGGGTTAATACTGTGTCGTAGCCAGATTTGGTAGCTAGCTGCCAAATCGAAAATCGCTGGCTGTGTGACTCAACCCCGTATAATGGCTTACGAGGTTGTGTCATAAAAGTCATAAAAATATATTTCCGTACAAAATACATACATTTCATATGAAGGGTCCACAGAAAAAACATGTCCAGTGCTTAAAAAAAACAGGGCAAAGGGTCTAGCCGCATTTCTATAGTGAAACTGCCCCTGGCTGGAATGTATACCTTTCTTAGAAGCGTTTATTGGTCTTATTATAAGATATCATTTTACAATATTTCAAGCCTGGAATCCCCTTGGTTTGGATAAAAATAAAAAAAAATTAAAAATCTTTTTTTATTTTTTGAAGCTAAACTAATGGTTAGATTTCTTTGAAATTTGGATTATACATGGCACTAGTAGCAATACATTTAAAAAAAAAATCAAGGTTCTAACTTTTTTACAAATGCCTAAAAAAATGTTTTTTTTTTTTTTTTATTAATTTTTTTTTTAATTTACAAGAGGCTGACAACCACAATTTTTTGATATTTAATGCACAATACAATATTGTATTAAATGTATTTTTCTCATAAAAATCCATTTGTGGCAACAAGGTAAAAATGTCTTACTAATGCAGGCCATTCTACTTAAGGCGTCTGTAGTCTGTATTTATTGCTGCCACCGCACCGGTTCTCGGGGCACCGCGTCGGCACAATTTTGAATCGCTAAACATCCAAATAGCTGCGTTATTTTAGTTATTTTGACTGTCTCTGTACTTAGTCGAAAAAACTGTGATCTGGTCTTATATATAATCAAGTTTTTTATGCATTTTATTTATGCATGAAAGTATTTTTATAAGTACGCAAGATTTGCTTAGCCTAGAGGCCCATTTCTCGAACGGTATTAGACTAATATTATTTGTCCACGAACTGTGAAATCGTAACACATCAACACGTCATTTTCATTATTAATTGGCATCCCCCCCCCCCCCCCCCCATATAGATAGACATCCTTGGGGGAGACTTTCGTCCAGCAGTGGATGTATATTGGCTGATGATGATGATGAATATTAATCTAATAACGTTCGAGAAATGGGCCCTAGGACTAGCTTAATTTGCGTAAGATTGTCTCCAAATATTTATATTACTATTAAAAAAAAAAAAGTACAAACTTCATCACACAAAAGTTTGCCCTGGCCAGAATTTTTATACATTTGAATTCCGAACATATTTGGAAGTTGAATTTCGAACACGCGTTGCAATAACGCTATGTTGCTGCTGGTGATGGCCCTAGATGCCACAGCTCTTAATAATAAAAAAAAAACTTAAAACTGGCGGGAACCGTAAAAGATTTTCACCGTTTAGTAATTTAGTACCGATTAGTTAAAAGTATCTCTGAGTAATGGATAAAACTAATGCGATACGCCAATTATTTAAGAAACGTATTATTATTAATAGTTTATTCGTTCATTCATATGAAGTAATTGAGGCCCGACTAACACAATATGTACAAAAGTATATTGAAAATGAGCATTCGCAGACCCTAATGGAAATCGTAAGTTTTTAAAAGTTTTTTGACATTTTACTTACCTTTAGTTGTCTGTTAGTACTCGCAAATATTTGAAAATATGCAGGAAGTTAGTAACCTAATTATTACTTTATTTTGTTTTGTAGGCCGAAACGGTAAAGGCTGAAATCTTTGCCCAAATTAACATACCGAGATGTATTTTAGTTGCTCTGTACCACGACGCATTGCCCGATGAAAACGTGTCGCTAGCAGATGAAGGAATTTTTATTCTAGAAAGATGCTTGCGGTGTGGGAGTGATTCGCAATATGACGGAAGCGATATAGTTATTTTAAATTCTTTATACTGTATTCATTGTGCAGGCAAATTATTTGAGAGTAACGATAATATTTAGAGAATTAAGCGTCTATCTCACAACTTAAGTCAGAATGTATTGTACTATTATAATGATTGAATAACTAAATGCTTAATTGAGGAACCTATTTCTATTATACCTAATGTATTTAGTTTTAATGAGTACCTATGATACTGTTATCGATTTCGTAGAAACACACTTGCATCGATGTGTGATATGTTATATAAGTTGATTACATCAAAATGTCATCCAACTGTGCACGAAGTAAACGTAATTGCGATTGCTGCAAAATACGATTTTATAAGAGATCTGGTAATAAGAAAATATTAACGACATGTGAGGATGTAGCTTATTTTTCAATTTCCTTAGGTCAAGATTTTGAGATAAATGATATTATATGCTCTTCTTGCCGAACAAAGGCTTACCGCAAGAAGGTAACTGTGAATTCCAATTATTGTTCAGCAAGCGAATCGAGCAGTTCAAGTGAAGACACCGCATTCAGACCGGTTTTAAAAACGCAAACTGAGCATGAAAGTGTCGATTTGCCACTAAATAGAACAATAGCCACTCATCGCTATTGCTTTATTTGCTCTAAAACTGACTCCTTGCAAACAGTGCCTAAAAGTGCCAGATTTGAAGTTTATGCCAAAAAAAATATATACATACCAAGTGGAAATAGATGCTGCACCTCACATTTAATGAATGATCACTTTTATGTAGATGTATTAGACCAGATCGCAGTTTTTTCGACTACAGCGACAATCAAAGTAACTGAAATAACGGAGCTATTTGGATGTTTGGCGATTCAAAAACCATTAACGCTACTTGAAAAAATTCTTACTAAAACCATATCCGCCGACCATTTCGCTGTAATGACTGGATTTTCCTGGGAACAAGTTGATACCATAGTAACTGAATTAGTCTCTCGTCAAAATTGTGCCGACCCCAGTGTCATGTTACAAGCTATCATCGTATTTTTAATAAAACTTCGAACCGGCGACAGCAATAGATTAATATCTTCGATGCTAGAACTTTCAAGAGATCAAATCGTATCCGAATACGTGTCAAATGTTGTTACATCTTTTGAAAGTCATTTACTTCCACATCAGTTTGGTCTCCATGCATTTAGTAGAGAATGGCTTATAGAAAACCACACTTCAGATATTTCCACTAAACTTTTTAATGCCAGAAACTGCTTGATACTTATTTGCGACGGCACGTACGCCTATCACCAGAAAAGCAATAATAACGAATATCAACGTAAATCATATTCCGGACAAAAAAAGACGCACTTATGTAAGCCTTTCACTATTTGCACAACTGACGGATTTATCGTTGATATGCTAGGACCCTTTTACGGTACTGAGAATGACGCAACTATCATGGTCAAAATCATCGATAGTTTATCCCACCTCGTTCAACCAGGTGACATATTTGTTTTAGACCGTGGTTTTCGAGACGCTGTACCTTTCCTGGAATCAAAAGGCTATCGAGTTATGATGCCTTCTCTGAAAGGGAAGAGAAAACAATTAACAACTCAAGAAGCCAACTACTCACGATACGTTACCAAAGTCCGCTGGGTTGTTGAGGCAGTACACGGAGGATTAAAACAGAGATTTAAACTCCTAGATCAGACACTAGATAATAAGTTGCTTCCCAAAATCAAGAGTTTTTACCGAATCGGATCTTATCTCCTAAATCGTTTTGGGAAACGCCTAAACTCCGATAACAACATGTGTAATGAGATTTTTGAAGCAATGAGCCTGAAAAGTACCGATGATAAAAATATTTTAGCAGCTATGGTAGAGGACAAAGGTTGGCTACGGAAAAAACTCCCGTTCCAGATTTTTTCTGCAAGAAAATGTATTTCTGATTTCCCCCAACTAACAGAATACGAATTAAAGTTGTTATTCACAGGAAGTTACCAATTCGGACAAGCTATTTCGTATCTAGCCGAGGTTCTAGACGAAGATGGTAACATGAATATGGCCTACGTCAAAGATTGTACAAATATCCTTAAAATACAAATACATTCTCGGCACATGTCTAAGAAGGTATATAGATGCTTCATAAAGTATGATGGCGAAAAGAGGGGAGTAGAAGCAATTGATCAATATTGTTGTGAATGTGC